>CAXIVM010000717.1:0-19563 GCA_964035705.1 Porites rus | reverse complement strand
CGAAGGGGTCCTGCAACGCCACATGGAAGGCTCGATCACCCGACGAGGAAAAAGGACCCGACTTTGCGAGCTCGAACGCGCTCGGGCTCGATAGGGACGTCTAGCTCGGGACCCAACTTTGTGATGTAACAAGACAGGAGCTCGAACGCAGGCTGAAAGAAGAGCTTTTGTGGGAACCAGTTTGAATACCCCAATTCCTGAGGCACTTGGTCATACGTCTTTGAGGTAACAAGACAGGAGCTCCTGCTCTTCCAGACCATAGACCATCTCTTTTACTTTGCCACGGAGTTGAAGCCAGTTGGCATTGTCTGGATTCTGCGGCACCTTCACAAACAGCGCTTGACAGGATGTTTCTTCTTTAGACCTTCAAACTTTTTTGCCTGTTTTTTTGCTTTCAACGCCTTTTCCGCCACTCCAACCACTAGCTGCTAGCTCCAAAATGTGTATCTAGCTGTGCCTTGTAGTAGTAAATGCCTGGAGCCACGTGCTGTGATTTCACCTGCGATTCGCATCCCGCAAAGAACAAACTCAAAAAGGCTTTGCTGGGATCAGCAGAACATAAAGGGAAGTTGAAGATCAGTGGCTGTCTCTTTTTGCTTTTCCAAACAAAAACTGCAAGTCATGACAAGTCACAGTGCGCTCATCCTCCTCAGGTCTTGCCCTGGCCTAGGGGAGAGTGTCATGCAACACACGCTGGTCACTAAGGTTCAGTGTCGGACACAAGGTACTCGCTCTTCAGATCTCTGAAAGACTTGGCATTCTCACCTCTGAGATTCTAAAGGAAATGAAGTGATCCTTCTTGGATATGCAACCGAACTCTACCCAATCTCGCCCCCGTGCAGAGAGCGCCCCACACCGATCCCCGGGACATTCACATGCTCAGGACCTTCCCCACTCCGCAGTGACGGTCCCAGGAGCCAGGTAGTGCAAGCGCAAGGGCAAGGCATTCCGATCTTTCGGCTCCCAGTCATGGACCTCAGTGACCCAAAGCTCGGTGACCACAGAGGGAGTACGGATCCTTCCGGACTCTCTTCGTTGACCCCTCAGTTGACCCCTCCCATGCACCTGGGTCTATGCCGAAGTGAGGGCATGCACGGGGTCTCCCTTCTAGCCAGCTGGTCTGGGTTCCAAATCGTTAACTCTCGACCCACTCGCCAACCAATCAACCCAAAAGAAAAGGTCGGATGCGAAAAAACGGAAAACAGGAGGCTGATTTCGACAAGAATCTGTATCGCTCAGCAGGTCGAAGACATTCTCTTCATCTGTAGTGGACAAAGCCTCTCCAAATCCCACTGCAAACGGCTCAAGTGCGAAGAATTCACCAAGGGGTCTGAGACACAAAAGATCCAGCATGACCAAAACCCCCCCGGCTGGGCACAGAGACTTTCGTTTTTCTGCGGCCGAACCGCCCTCCTTCTGTACTTCAACTAGCAAGATGGTCAAGCCGCAGACAAAAGTTCTCTTCTTCACCACCAAAGGGCCTAGTTAACAAGAACCGGCTTCGACCTTTACGGTCTTCAACTCCAAGCCCTTGTGGCCAAATGCCTGGAGCAATGACGCGTGGATTGCTCTGGATGGGTTTGCATGTTTAATAGGGAGGGAGGGGAGGTCTCCAACCAATCCGTTTTTGTCTAGTCTCCTTCTTCCAGGAGTCTCCCTATTACACCGCATCCGACCAACTCCGTTTGGAGAAAACACCGCTCCAGCGAAACGCCGACACCGGCACAGCACCGCGTCCATGCGTCCGTTGAATGACTCTCCGCTGCTTCGACCAGTCCAACCAGACCTCGTAGAGCTGTTCAACCACGGTTTCCAACTGCATGAGGTACCGCCCATCCTGCGCGCCCACAACGGCGAAGAACAGACACCACGCCCATTTCTCAACTCACATGGCTCATGATGCTTTCGATATCAGATTCTCTGCCGTAGGAGTAGGAAGATTCAAAAGTAAAAGTCTGGTGTCGTTCTCAGCCAAGCTTTCTCACTTGGTGCCACAGCCCGACAATCGGTCCATCCATGACCAGGTGTTTTCCCGCAGGGTTTGGAGAGTCACACGACCACCTCAGTTGCTGTATCTTCCTCGCTGAACCCCATTCCATTGCCATTGGATAACCGACCAAAAGCCGTGGTAGACTCCGTTGAGAGGCCAACACTACACAGATGTGCCATGTCCAGTCCACCTGTGACCGTGCCAAGGCACTGAGATACTCAGCGGCTTCCTGAGCAGACAGGGGCCTGAGTCATTACCTTGCCAGTTCGATATGAGCTCGAACCAGAAACAAAGTGGTCGCTTTTGTGAAGGGAGAGTGATGAAATGGCTGCACCCATAAAGGATGGTTTTGCTTTGGAAGAGGACCTCGCCTTCTGGCCGCTTTAAAAAATTCAACCCTAATATGGTCCCGGGCCTTCTCCAAGCCTCCTTCAGCTCTAAGTCTGCTGATATCCTCGGGGGCGCCAAGACCACCATCTTTTAGAAAGTCTAAGACTGCATCTTGATTCCTGCGTCAAAATATCCCAAAGAGTAAACACGAGGGTAGGATAGGAGTCCCGATATAAAGACATAATGGTCCATAATGGTCGTCTCTGTGCAGACTTGCGGCGATTCGTTTCGTTCCTTCCACCCAAACATGGAAGAACTGTCGCACGTTCTCTTCCAGCGAGTAGGGTTCGTCAAAACCTGCTGCGAAAATCTCATCACTGACTGACCATAGCAAGAAAACATCACCAACTGACGCTGTCCGACGGCCTCAAGTTCTATCATGCGAGTACGTCTCAAAACGTGGGGAACCCAGCATCCAGTTTGCAAACAAAAATGGAGTTTCGTGTTTTGAGACACGCCCGCTTGTTTGCGAGCCAGGACAAGACCGCCGGCCTGGAATTGCATCCAAAATTTTGGTGAAAATCCTGAGATTGATTGCCAATAGCATTAGTTTTGTTTACTAGTAGTAACAAGTGCCACGCTAGTAGTAACAGGTGCCTTACTAGTAGTAACAAGAAGCTACTAGGAACAAGTGCCACGCTAGTAGTAACAGGTGCCTTACTAGTAGTAACAAAATGCTAGGCACCAACAAGTCACAACTAAATGTCCTTTGGTCCTCTCAATATGTTCTCGCTCTTTCTTCTCTCTCTCTCTCTCTCTCTCGCTGAACCTATCTGTATACCGTATATTGAGAGTCCACTGTTGCAGAGAAAACGGTGCACAAATCTCGGAAGGGATCACAGTCATCGTTCCATTCACATCTGACCTTCATCACCAATTCGATACAAGAATCTCCATCATCTGCTTCTGCTCTGTTCGGTGGTGGTCGTCGGCAAGAGTGACATGGAAGCGACACTCACATGCCTGGCAAGCGGTAAGCAAAAAGGATTCCCCATCAAGAAGCGCCTTGGGTTGGCTGCCGCCAATGCAACTATTAACGCACGCTGCATACTACAAAACCGACAACCCCTCTAACTGACTGCACGACCACTGCTTTTCAATCAGAAAGACTTCAGCATTCAGCATGTTGCCTTCAGCATTAAGCGGGCCGATTCAGTATGCCGTCGTCTGCTTGCCTTCGGCATACAGGCCACCGCACCAATCAGGCTCCTGTGAGCATTCAACTTCCAACGCAACACTCTTGACAGAAACCAGCGTATGCTGTGCGAGTAGAATAAAAACACATCATCCTGGCGCTGCTTGATCCTCACAACCCTTCTACTAATTTCCCTAACGATCCTTCCGAATCCTTCACTCTGAAAAGGTTGTGCCTTAAAAGGTGACTTGTGGAAATGCCATGAGGACGTTGCTTTCCTGTGCCTTGAAATTCAGGCTCACCCAAACCTCCTGGTGAGTCTGTGACTGTCTGTGACTTCTTCCTTCGCAAGGAATACCTTCCCCAAGAGGCCCAAGAGCGGTTTCTGTCCTCAAAGTAATGGACTTCTTCTCTCCGCTGCTGGCGATGCAAACATTAATGCATCCTCGGTGTAGATGCTCTCACAGAAACATGGCGAGACTGGCTGATTGTAGGACTATGAATAAAACTGGCATCCAGATGGGGAGGGGCCAAATAAACTTATATACAAATATATACAGTACATCCATTGGTTGGGCAGTCGACAAGCCCCAACAACATCACCAAGCAGAGTGCAAGATGGTCCTTCTCCTGGAACACACTCCTTTGTCAGTTCAGCAAGGGACGAAATAATACGACCGCCCCCCTTGGCTTCGTCTCACCTCGCACACCGGAAAACGGCTGTTTTGTCTATGTACATCAAGAACAAGATCAGCTCCGGTTTGTGAAGCAGCTGTCAGAAGAGGTCATACTTTGTCCTCTTCCAGTCCTGAGCCTTCCACTCGCCAAAAAGCATGGCTTCCTGATCCGAGACCATGCCATGGGGCGTGCTGATCCCATCCGTGTAAAGCTCAACATCCGGGGCTTCAAGCTCCCATATTCTCTCCAAAATACTGAGTTTCACATTGCTCACATCCACATAATTCATACTAATCCCATGAATGGGCTCCAGATTTCTCACTGCATGAGGATTTCCCGCTGGAATGAAGATTGTCTCTCCAGGCTCTTGGATCCCCACAAACTGCTTTGCATAGGAAGCCAAGGGAAACTTCTTATGATCAGGTCGGAAGACATCGTAGTGGAAGTGAGCACCCACGGGGCTGGCATAGAGGTTCACCAGGTCCTGGGCGGAATAGAAGCGCCACTCCTTTCGTCCACTCAGGAGGTGAAGCATGAAATTCGTATTGCCTGAATCAATATGAAGGGAGCTCTGTGTCTCACTGGAGCCAATAAACAAGCTTGGCCAGGAGTGCTGATATCCTTCAAAAGCAGCTCGCTGAAAATAGTCGCCTACAAAGTATTTGGGCACTGTGAATCCACTGAAGGGTGCAGGACCAAAGACCTGTGGACAGTTACGGGGCAAGCTCCAGTCATGGAGGTACCACTTGCGGCGAGTTCTGTTCGAGGCGAAGCTGTCGATGAATTCGCCCAATGGAAGCCGTCCGGCATCTTGTAGCCTTCCCCAGTCATCAGACTTCGGATTTCTCCTCTTGAGGGGCACAGAGACGTTGCAGCGATCTTTGAAGAATTTCAAAGTCCATGGAGCACCCCCTGTGATGTTGATGCCTGTAATAATCACAGGCAATCCTTTCTTCGCATAGTCTTCGATGAACTCCCTCACCGAGAGCTCTGCAGCAGATCGTCGCGGGACTTGGCGAGCTGAAGGTAGCTCTCCCAGACCAGCTTGAGCTTGGTCGTGAAGCATGAGGAAAAACCTCCTGAACAAAGCACCAAGTAAGTCCAGGCCACCTGTGAGCATTTTCTTGAACTTCTCCTCCCTTGACGGCTTTTCAGTGTCTTCAAGAGCCTGCAGAAAGCTCAGGCGCTCTTCCATCTCTCTCCAAACAGAGAGGCGATATGATTTGTTGCTGAGCATCTCCTCAACATCATCAATGCTGGATACCAAAAGCTTCATGTGCCTTGCCAAAGGGCATGAAATGAACAGCTGAACAGAAACGGCAAAATGTAAACCCTTCCTGTGTGGTGAATGTCAAAGAGAATTGGGTCTTTATTCTTGGTTCAAGCGTTCTAAAGTGGGTCAAACTCGTGTGTGTGTGTGATGTGAAGAAGGGCTTCATCAGCTATTTCAGATCCCTCGCTGGCACACTCTTGCGAGCCACCTCCAAAGCATTGGACATCATGCTCTTGCATCTTCTACCTCAACATCCAGGACAACTTTCCATACCCAACCTTTGGCAACACCTCCATACTCACTTCCACGACACACCAACCGACATCCATCTTACCGCCATCAACGACGACCTCGTCGGCTTCTTCAACAGCGTACCGCAGCAACGATTGATTGAAGCAGTCATGAGCCTCTGCACTCGCTGGCGACTCCAACACCATACCACCACCCTCACCATTGATGTCCAATCCACTGGCAATCCCATTCAACACTCCCACATCGGCCGGCACTACATCCACCACCCACAGCAACGCACTATCAACACACAACACATCCCTCTCATTGTTCAACATGCACTTCAATCATGCATTTTCCACGCCTGCAACTCATACTACAAACAGATCCAAGGTGCCGGCATTGGCAGCCAACTTTCCCCAGCTCTATGCAACGTTGCCATCACCCTCATTGAACACACTTGGCAAACTACATACCAAGATTTTCTTCAACAACCCAGCCTACACCGTTTCAATACACGCTATGTCGACAACCGCTACATCATGCTCAACGAACAACTCAGACAAGCACTACCCATCACAACATTCGCCCACCCTGATTTTTGCGAACACCCAGTTGAAATAGAGCCAGTGGACGACGACCATCTACTCGGCTTCCACATTGATCCGCTCAACAGAACATTCACTTTCCAGCTTCCCACACACCCATGGCAGATTCGCGATCCACAGTCCGCAGGCAGCCACAGATTACGGCTCTCAGGCCTACAATCAAGACATCATACATTACGTCAATACACATACCCCCAGCACCTGATCACAACCACATCCCAACAGTTGATGCAGCTCTATATGACAAAAGGTCATTCATACGAACATTGCGCCGCGGCGCTGCGGCCACGATCAAAAAGAGCGAGATTTTCTGCTGACAGCTGTTCATTTATTCTTCCGTTTATCTATTTATTTATTCGTCTTTACATGACCTACCTGCGCCGGTTTCGGCTTTCTGTGTGTGTCCAACCCTGTTTCCAAGGGCACTATAATAGCTATTCCTTCTACTCTTGTCATGCCACTTGTACAGCGTACCAGCAGGGGGGCAGTGAATCTCATTCCATCCACTGCCCAACGAAGACGGTGGTTTGAGATTGTGAAATGACTCCGGGACGCTGGAGTCACGTACCTGCCGAATTGTTTCACTTGATTCCTCCACGTTTTGTTCAAACATTCTGGTCGACTGACTCAGCACTTCTTTTTAGTCAAGGTCTAATTTGCAGCAACTCTAAAGAGCTAATGCACTCCGCGAAGCAGCCTGAAATCGCGCTCTACGGAGCAACCTTCTCAAGTGTGTGTGATGTGAAGAAGTGAGGATCAATTTAACTCTCGTGGGCCCCACACAAAAACCTGCCATGGCAAGGCAAATTCTTTGTTGTTAGAGCTTCTGTGAAGGCTTGCTACTGGACTGCTTGAAAACCAAGACCCTCCGATCCTATTGCAGTGAGGACCACTGCCTAACTGGAACCTTTACGTCGAACTGTTGTGGTTCGCCACTTCGGGGGACTACCAAGCACCCCTTAGACTCGAACCACCGCTGACGAGGAACATCCGTTCGTGAAAGAATGACTTCTTGGCCTAAGGACTTCTTGTCCGTTGTCATTGTGCCTCTTTGTGCTGGAAAAATGCATAGATAGATATTGAGTATTCCATTGCCAGTGACAGTGGATGATGATGATCACTAAAGGCCTTTCTCCAAAATAGTGATTGTTGTTTACCAACTGTTATAGGTAATGGGACAGACCCGAGATAAATAAATAGCCAACCTAGTGTTCCCCCGTTTCCGCAAAGAGTTTCCTGACCAAATCACATGTACGAGCGCTCGCTCAAGGACTTGTATCAAGGTTGCTATGCAGGATCAAAGAATCAATACTTGATTTGTTTCCTTCTCTAAGCATGCAGCGAAACACAAAGACTTTAGGAGCACTGAAGCGCACTGTGAAGGCATGAGATTTAAGATCGCAATGTAGGATTGGAGTCGAGTCTAGGCCCATGCGCAGGAGTTAAACCCTGATGTCAACGCCATTTGAAGGAAGCATGACAACATAAACGGCTTCTTTTGTTCCGAGTGGAGAAGAGAGTGTTCTTGAAATAACGACAAGTCGATTCTGTCAGAGGTCGCTGCACTACTACATGGGCAAAAAAGCAACGTTGCTCTGCGATGCTTCTGAGCTCCTGAGTTGGGCCCGAACCCCCCCCGCCTGTGAACCTTCTGTGATCTGTCAATGGCCGAGAAGTCAAAAAAACAATCGCTGGCCCCATGCCTGCTGAAAACTCTGGCGCAAGATCACCATGTGCTGCAAACAGGCGAGGTAGATCCTATAAGTCGTCAAAGCTGAGGTGTTCTCAGTGATGATGGCCCAGTCTCCCAAGAAGTTCTCGGACGAATCAGCTTCAGTCTCGTCGATGTCTGCTGCTCCAATGTCTGGATTAAAGTAGATCCTCAAGGGAAAGCGATCTGGATCTTGCAAGATCTCTTTGGTCTCCGACTCCCGAAAACGAATCGTTTGCCCATCCACATCCACCACCTTGTAGCGCAAACCTTCATCCGTGACCTTCACCTTTTCATTCTTAAGAACTTCCAAGACCTGCAAAGGCCAAGCTTCCTGCCATGCAATCTCCTCAAACTCCTTCCCCTGGAGTCTCTCGGCTTCACCGGAGCGGTGACCGGCCGCCGCCGCTTCCGCCGCCTGGTCCACGCGCCGGCGCACGGCCGCCGTGGCGTCGAGAAGCCGTGCGTGCAGCGCGCGGCTCGCGGCGCTCGGTCCTTCACGAAGGATCGTCTCCAGCGCCAGGTCCGAGGTGTTCATGGACTCCGTGTCAACGACCACCACGGCAGGACAGTCCACCGAGAACTGCGCCTGGAATTCGTGGCAATCAGCCCAGGTGAGTTGAAAGTACTTGATGTCCAGTTCAGCTTCAATCTCAGCGAAGAGCGCCTTGCCTTCTTTGACCGAATCCTTGCTGGTTGCCAGAAAGATTACTAAGGAAGCGGGTTGTTCTAGGAAGATCCAGCTATTGTCTGGGGTGATCTCCTTCAACACAACTGGCCTCTGCAGACGAAGCCAGTCAATCAGCTTGTCTTCATTGCAGAGAACCTTCATGGATGATTCGACATTTGCAGAGATCGGTCCAGGAAGAGCCTTTGCTGCGGAATTACGGATGTACAGCACACTGGGATGTACAGCACCATGCACCAATCCAGAACAAAGGCTCTGTCTGGCTTGTGCGAAGATCATCTCTCCACCGAGATGACGTGCTGCAGCTTGGAATGCTGCGGTCAGGTTGGCCTCATCTACAGTGCCTTCTTCAAGACCACAACCCAAAATAAATGGCCCTGGGAATTGTGTGAAGAGAAACTCGAGATCTTCCGAGCTATTCTGCATTTCTCCTTTAGGAATTAAGTCACGCTGTAGGAAATTCAGTAGGTGTTTCTTCTTCACAACACCCTTGTACTCCTGCTGGCAAAATCCATCCTTGTAGTGCAAAATAATCAATGGATAAAAGCGGGGGCGTCCAAATCGGAAGGACTTTTTCGAGGGGTTCGGCTCCTGCCATGCCAATTGGACCTCCGGAGCCTCACGGAACGTCAAATAGCTATGAACTGTGATGTCCACAGCTCCAAAGTAGCCAAGAGGTGTAGGACTTTTCGCCAAGGCATCCGCAGTCTGCTCAATGGCTGGCTGTAGCTCGCGAAAGGACTGTGACCGTGGGTCATAAAAAGCGATGAACAAGGAGTGGTTTCGAAGCTCCCTGAGAGTTTCATTGAAGTTCAGAGTGCCGATCTGGATGACATTGGGGCTCCTGAAGTGCGACTCCCCAGACTCCCACCAGTTCGCCGTGCAGCCATGGCCACTGCAAGTGGCGGAATCGGCACGCGTGAGTGTCCGCACGGAGGACACAAAGACTAAGATCGCTGCAATCTCTCTGCACATTGCTGAAAGGCCATGGCTGTCGTCACTTCTCTTGGGACTATTGAGGAAATGCAAAGAATTGTTCAGTGTATGTCAGTATTCCTTTGAGGTACTTCCTGAGCAACTTGCTGTTTTTGTCAGGGTCCTACATCTGTTCAGCAGTGTGTCCAAGAAATTTGGAAGGACAAACGCCTGTTGGACTGCATTCTTGCAGTACATCAACTCCAATGCACGCTGCCATCAGTTCTGTCTGTGCTTCTATCGCTGGGCTGTCAAACTGCAGTGTTTCTGGAGGTTTTTGATTGAGGTTGCTGGAGCGGAAAGACTCCTTGCATGCCATGGCTCTGAGGCTACTGGTGAGATCTGGATCATACCTCGCAAGGCATCACACCGGTGCTGCGGTGTGCAAACTTCCTTCAAGGACTCAGTCTATAGGGCTGAATCACTTAAACGATACCCTCTGTCTAAGAGTAACAGACGTTTCCAAATCCAAAAGCATATCCGAAAGGGATGGACAATCACTAGAATGGAATTCATTTTTCTATCTGGCTGTGATAAAAACCCGGAGACCTTGGTTGACCACCGAAAATGAAACAGAATAGACTACGAGGGGAGTTCAACCTACCACTCCGGGTTTTGACCCACAACCATTTGGCACTCACTAAAATGGAGTTTTTTTTCCAAAGAAAACACCCTTCTCCTGCCCGCACGCCTCCGGTAGTGTGAATAGTAGCTGAAGATGCCAGGGCAAAGCAAGACCACCTACGACGTTTTTCTGCAAAAGCGAAACGTTCAAGTCAAACAGCCACACCTCCCGCAACCGAATCATTGTTCAGAACATCCGTTACATGCTAGTGGCCTCAGTTGCTATAGAAATGAACGTGTTTGATCTGTTTCATTGGCTGCAAAAGAATCTCCTGCACTCCCCCTCATGTCCATAGCCAGGTCCGAACCTTCAATGAGAAGCAAAGGATCAGCATGTAGCCTCGAGTCAGTGCGTTTGAACAGCATGGGTTTTAGACCCAAGGAGTGCAAGCCACCGGTTTGCTCTCCACAAGTTGGAATCACTCGCTTCCCGGCCACCAAGCAACAAAGGGATTCCTACTCAACCAACCAACAAAGGGATTCGCTGCACCTTCCCAGTGGCCATGTGAGAACACGACACGCCCTGATCACCGCGGAGGATGAAAATCGGTCCCCTCGCAGTCACCGGTGGATCTTTCGCATTGAACGCAGTCGAAAGAAAATATAAGTGCGATTTCACGTAGATCAAACCATGATAGCTTCAAATGGTTGTAGCAACCTGAGACTGGGATGTTCCAAAGCGTCAGATACCCTGAAAATTCAGAACACGGTCCAAGCTTCCCTGCAAACATCTTCCGCTCCGTGCTCGGCGAGGCGCGCGCAACGACGGGCCGGGTCCAACGGCACGCGCGGGAACCGCTGGGACCCTGACATAGGATTCGCACCGGCGTGGAATTGTTGGTCTCCCACTGGCAAGGACATGCGTCGATGGTGTGAACCGAAAAGCACACCTACCACAGCTCTCATGAGAGGTGGACACCTCTCATTAAGACGACCCTTCAGTGAAAAGTCGTTTCATTTTATCACTGAAGTGATCATCTACTGTGGCTGCTCATCCAATATCATTCAATGTTCCCTTTTCAATCTGGATCTCGATTTGGAGACCTCGTCCTAACACTCTAATAAATGAAGATGGTGCACTGATAGTGTCACGAACAATGAAGTGGATAGTACCCCGACTTGACCATTTAAATGCAAAAATGGAATACAATAATGTATTTACTTCTGATTTGTCCGAGACCTGAGTCCCCATGACATCAACCCACGAAAACAGGGACTCATCCTCCCATCTGTGAGGCCTGCACCGGGCCAACTAATGCTGATTGGAGGATTCGTCCATCTGCTGTGCAGTTTGGCATGGAAGGCCTGAGCCAAACCACAGTCACCCGACTGCAGTCACCTCTCCATGGCAAACAAATTGCATGCCAAGGTGGTGGCTGATGGAGAAGGCAGGCATGAGCACAACGTCCAGAAACTTCAAGACATCTGTCCTTGGATGCAAGAGATCGAGTGACTAACCATAGCGGTTACAAACATCAGCCTTTCCAAAACCATCCAAGATTCATTGAATGGAGGAGGAGCTGCTTTTTGACCAGCAGTGAAGCCCTTGAAGTCCTTCCAGAGTGAGTCTCTTTCAACTCAAGTAGACACTATGTGTTTCTTGAAGTACCTGTTCATCCGGCTCTTTACTTGGCTGCCTTCTCTGCCACAAAAAGGTTTATGCTGTCAATGGCCACAATATGCTGTCAATGTTTTCAGCTGAATTTTATCTGATATGTCTGATATGTGATATGTTCGCCTTCAGCAGGAAACCAAGAACCCTGTGAGATCCTTGAGGTTCACTCTAAAAAAGAAGGGACTTGGATTGACTCTTCTCGCCCCATCTGTACCACTTCCGAATCACCGATCGACTTGCTCAGCCTCATGGCGATAGACTGAGCCGTTAATGGCGCAGGCCACCAAATAGAGGGGGCCCTGCTTGCCGTAGCACCAATGCGGATCCATGGTTAACCTGTCTGATTGAGATTCGATGAGACTGGCTGCTGCCAGGGATAACACAAGCTCTCCTCAATGGAAAAAAAGGATGTCACCGATCCGTTCTAATTCTGACCCACGTGAAGCGTTCGGCCTGTTCTGCTGCTGAAAATGCATGCGGAAGCGAGCAAAGTCGCCAATAATGGGGCCGACCCCCTCTTCAAGGTCTTCATCCAAAACTGCAGCAGAAACGGCTGGGAGCTGCGGCCCCAGATTTATTGGTGCAGGCTTAAGCGGCTAACTTGTTTGGCAAAAATGACAGGTCGCTTCACTCAGACTTGCTTCTCCTAAAGTTTCAGACAAGTGTATCTATATATATATATATATAATTCTGCATAAATCCATCCAATCCGGCTCCAATTCTAAAACGTGGCAACGAACCTCAGGCCACACGCTTTCTCGAAAGCGTAATTCGAGCCTGTAGGGTTATCGACATGTATCATGTATGGGCATAGATTCACACCCTGCCTTTCCATGCGTGCGTGCCCACTCAAGCACGCTTGAAACCCGTTAGTGATCACAGCTTCCAGTGCACTTACTCGGTCTCCTGAGGTTCCGGTTCCTCAAGACTTCCATCATCTCACTTCCTTTTTCTTGTTTTTCTTCTTCTTCTTCTCCTTCTTCTTCACTTTCACTTTCATCATTTTCTCTTCTGGCCTGACGGTCTGGCCTTTCACATTCAATTCAATGGCATCCAAGGCGGACCATAGTGCGCCGCAATCCACCCCAGCCATTCTGACAGCTCAAGTGGGCAATCACTGCTCTCACGCCCCTTTCTGATATGAACGGTGTCTTGGCGCAAGCTCTTGATATAGTCTATCACCTCCTTTCTTGCCTCCGGCCCTCCAGCGATGATCATCTCCTCTGCAATTGCTTGAACATCTGATCCCCGGTCGTCTGCCTGAATTGTCTCGCCTTGACGATGATGCGCCTCTGTCTGTTTCGGTCTTCTAGAGCCGATAGGCTTGATATACTCTGCCTCCTCCTCCTCCTCCTCTACGCGCTTTGCAAGGCTACCATTGTCAGTCATGCTCTCCTCAGAGTACTCATCTTCTTTTCCTTCAACTCTCACCGTTCTCACATGCGTTTCGTGCTCTCTGATGTACTCTTCATGGTCCACGTAGGTTGTTGTCTCAATGTTGTCTCAATCACTCCTTCTTTCTCATTCTCTACCGCTTCGTTCTTCATTCCGCCATGGCATTGGCCGACAACTTCTCTGAATGATAGGCTTGAATTGTTGGCCTCCTGGTTCATTGCTTCCGGCTGACTGGTTTCTCTCATTTGTCCAGCTGCGCCGTTCTCCTCTCTGCACGTTCCATTGCGACAAATCAACCCTGTCATACTCGTCGTCTGCGCTATCTTCCAGCGCTCGCTACGCCTGCCAGTCTGGCCTGCTAGCGTGGCTCTCAGCAGATCCCAGGAATCTCTGTGCTCCCTCAACTTTGCACTCAACTTCCACAACACTCGAAGCCAAATCACAACGACAACGCACAACAACAATGTCATCAATGCCTTTGCGCGAATGATTTCCTCCAACGTCTCTGTCCCTGGCGCTCTTCTTATCGCAAGACCATTTGGCTGTTGCTCTTCCCTGCGCTGCCTTTCTTGCCCAATGGTGAATGTAGCCCGGCCCAAGGCTGCGTCTTTGAGTGGCGCAGTCACGGTTAGCCTGACTAATCTCGTTGGTCGCCGCGGCCTTCTCTGGAACATCCTCTTCGCTGTCAACCATTCTTCTCTCACCTGGAGTCTTTTCTTCAGTTCTGCCTTCATTCTTTCACTATCGAGCTCCTCCTTGACCAAATCTCTTCTGCCTCATTTGCGAAGCCCGTCGGGAACAATAACACGTTCACTGCGCTGGGTTCGTCACTGTGTCCAGCTCAAGACAGGGGACATAGGAGTCAACAATGCTTCACTTGCCCGCTCCTACTCTCTGAGCAATTGCCAAGTATGGTGACCACAAGCCTTACCTTCCCGTCTGTCAAGCGCTCTATGATGCTCTTGCTACGTACTCTACTGACTCTGTACTCAACAGGGTGTCTTCTGAGTCGGTGCGTGGAAATGAACCCAGCTTCCACCCAGAAAAATGCATCCTGCGCTCTGGTTGCCTTGCTCCCTGACCTACCTGAGTCACAAGCAACCTCCAACAACCACATCTCTTCAGCTTCTAACAAAGGCGCAGCAGTAAGACCTCTTCTCGCGCTCAATTCCTGAAGCATTGTTCCTTCGCTAGCTTCTCATGACCAGATGGACATCCACTGTGGCGATCAACTTCTGACGCGCTCTCCATGCCTGGCCAATCACCGGCCATGTAGGTCCGCTCATCATCTTCAACCATGGTGCTGCCATCTTCAACTCCACTTCCTGGCTTGGCTTCTTGAGGGGACTCATCATCTTCACCAAATCGTGGGCATACTTCTCATTCACCATCATCATCATCATCATCGTGGTTAGCGAGGTATTCACCAAAATCATCTTCTTGTACTTCGTGAGTTGGTCAATCACCCTGGCCACTTCTTTGTCTTCTCCTCCAAGTACCATCTCATCGACATGAACCAACAAGACCACCACCAAACCTTCCAAGGCTATCATGATTGCATGACCTTCACCTCCTCTTGCTTCTCCTCAATTTCTCCATCAACCTGTCAAATTTGAGCTTCAGCTGTAAGCAAGTTGCGATGGAACCTTTGCTGAAGACTCCGCGAGTGAGCCTCACAGCTCCATTCTCGCCTGCAATCTGCCATCCTCTTCGCCAATGCAAGGAGGGTTCAGCCACATTGGACAACGCAAAGCTCTCTTTCAACTGTACCGCGTGGCCATTTCATCCTCTCAAAGCACCATTGCCTGGCGCATCTTTCAGCATGTCTCATGTCTGAGTGTGCTCGTCTTGGCCAATGGAAATCCAACGCCTTTGAATGAAATAGGAAGGACTGAAATGTCTGCAAGCCTGCTCCGGTGTGCTTGTGATGCGGACACAGAGCACCGTCTTGACTCTCCTGCCAGTCTTTGCATGATCTGTCGAGGGTGCAGCAGTTGAAACCTGGCCCACACAGTCTCCCCCCCAAGTCTGAGTCAGCGTGGAAGTGGATTATTGACTTGGTGTTCTCATACAGCATTCACGGCCCCAATGGCCCTTGCCTCCATACAATTTGTCAAACATCTTGCGGGAGACCTTTGCCCTTTCTTTTACCATCCTCTCCTTTTCCATCGTTGCCTTTCTACTGCTTCACCTTTTCTTTGTGGTCGTACCTGCTGTGTCACCCATGGCCTCTGCCCTTCTGCTTACCTTTTCCTTTGCTGCCTTTGTCCTTTCCTTTCCATTTGCTGCCTTTCTCCTTGCCTTTCACTCTGTCAACATCCATCAGGACCACCTCGTCCTTGTCGTGATCCTTGATGATTACATCTCCTCTTTGGCCACCTTGGCATACTCTTCCGCCACGCGCTCAAGACCAAGGAGCTGCTCCAACACCGTAGTGCCCTTGTCCTTCGTGAAACTTGGATGGCCCACGAAGCCCTGGAGCAAAGCAATCGACCGTGATCTGGTCTTTGGCGCCAGCTGGGATGACAACAACAGCCCACAAGAGCGCCAAGGGCCGATTCCGCAAGAGGCCAACGAGGATGGCATACAACTTCTCAGCTCTCACCTGCTCCTCCTTTATCACGCTTCTCAACTTCACTTTCTCTTCTGAACCTTCTATGGTCGCAAGCTCTTTGTTGTAGGCCTCCTCAGCAAACACGCTTACAACCTTGCTGGCGGTTGCAAAGCCCTCTCCATCTTTCTTCTCACCTTTCTCTTTCACCTCCTTCAACATCTTGACGGCTTCCTGAGCCATCTCTGTTGATTGGTGTGATGCCTCCACCAGCGCCCCTGCCACATCGGCAATGAGCCCCCTGGGTGGCTCCGCTACCATGAAAACGTGGCAACGAACCGCCGGCCGCATGCTTTTCTCGAAAGCGTGATTCGAGCCTGTAGGGTTGTCGACATGTATGGGCATGGATTCACACATTCACAGAGCTTTGGCTATGGCAGTGAAATGTGCACACCTCCAAAAGCTCAGAGCATCGACTTTCGACCCGTCCGGATGCCTTTCGTGATTGGATCTCCAGCAGCATCGACCGGAACGGGCGGCTTCGTCTTCACGTATGCCTGGGCCAGGCAAAACAACCATTCAGGGTGGCAGACATTCATGAAATGATCCCATTTGCACTTTACATGCCGAAAAAGACCATGGCGTACCTTGATTATCATGAGTCATGAACATAAGCAAAAATGATAGCAAATGATCCTTTGAGAAGTGTCCACTCATCCAGTCTCTTCATCACGACCTATCACCACTGCCTCGTACAAAGGACGCCATATACCCGGCGTGGCTTCCTGAATCCATTCCACGTGTCGAAGAAAAAACACCCGGGGGACCAACGTCTCCACATCGGCTAAGAACCAAACCGACGTCTCCAGGATCACCGTTGCAGGTTGGGAGAGGATGCTGTCCCCTTGTGGTTGGCCTAAAGAGCGAGGAAAGGAACAGAGCCAGGCCTCATTGGTTGTTCATGTTGAAACACAAGCTGAATGATGTTGTTCGAAAGACGGAACCCAGCCTAATCCACGTACAGAGACCTGAAATTTGGGCCTCGTGACATTAGCCAAAGCACTGCATGTCTTCGTTGGTTGTTTGCATCCCAAGCCTCTCTTCAAAGCTGAGTTCGTGGCAAGGATGCATAGATGTAGGAGCTTTTTGCATCTTCACCATCCCCTGTGCTTTAAACTTTAATACTAATACGGTCGACTCTGAACACATACGCGAAACATCGCCACGAATTGTCCAGAACAGGACAGCAGAACAAACAAAGAGAGACAAACAAACACTGATCATTCAGGCCTCCAGCTTGTCCCCTTCCCACAACACCAAAAAAAGTAAAAAACATACTGTTTTGCTGACTCTCTCTGAATCTTACACCCTTCAGAAAGATCCCAAAGTGACATCTGACGATGCTTTCGTGCCGTGCTTCGTGCGGAGCGTCCTGCCTGAGAAGAGCCCACCGATGCCGCCCCCATCGGTGTCATCGCCGGGCAGCGGCACGCCCGGAAAGCCCGTAAGCCCCGGGATGCCGGGCATGCCAGGGATCTGAAGGCGTCGGAAGGAGTCCTGGCCACTCTCGCGAACGAGTCCCCGCGTGGCCACGGGTGAGACGAAGCGTGTAGATTGGCTTGCTGTAGTGTTCTGGTCTCGAGCAAGAGAAGTAACACTGAGAAGTTCAGTCTAAGCTCTATATATATATATATGTGAAAAGGCGTTCCTTTTCGCACAGGAGGCAAGGGGTTGTTTATAGCAGCAAAGAGCATTGAGTAGTTGAAGACCAGGAAAATAGTGGTCACAAAGCAAATCTGTCCCCTTGGTTTAAATGTTCCTCCTCAATCTCGTTGGGATTGTACTTGCAATTGTGACCTCGTCAGCACCGCTACACTCTGCACTCGCACTCCGGGTTTGCGACGGGACGCTACTCTCAGGAGCGGGCATCTCCAGTGCGAGAAGGGCGACTCTTTGGTCAGGCACTCGCCAACCTCGTCAACCTGAACTCAAAGTTGGAAACACTCAGTTGGACAGACACCCAACCGGACACCCTTCTCAATGAAAGGGGCCTCTGGGCATTGCTTCATGGAGACCTGCAAAGAGGGACAGTGACTGGACACCATCTCCACTCCTCTCAGATAGCGAGTCAGCGGCCTCGCCCTGGAAGTTGGCCTGGCTAAAGGTCTTGCCAGCAAAGGACTTCGGAGACACCTCTCAAGTACTTCAGCGGACGTGAACGATCAGAAATCCAAAGCTCACGAAACTGCTGTCCCGGCCTCGATCTTTCCCTGTGCACTACAACCTGGTAAATTCTGAGGTAGATGTGTCGAACCACAGCTCCACCCGCAAACACCACCAACCTCGGATATGCCGGTATGCTGATACAGCAATCCAAAGGGAATCTTGAAGTGTCCCAATGTAGGGACAGCTGGAACTGGTACATCGGCTGACATTGATCTTTCGATATGGCAGCAGAGCTCCCAACTGAGGAGCAAAGAGTGGCAATCTGCACATCTGTGACCTGTTGGGAAAAATGTAAGCCCTGCCAAGACCAAAGAAGTAGCGTCATGCTTGTGAGAATACAATCTTCAACACCGCAAGTCAATGTGTCTCAAATACTAGAGGACATTGAAGACCCCCATCCCTTGTTTCCAAATTCTAGAACCCAGCTGGTAGAAAAGAAGACACATGTTCTGAGTGATTCCATTTTGCTACTTAATGCTATGAGATGCCCATGAGCCATTTACCCAAGCAAAGTCATCTGGTCTTCTCCCTGCTCAGCACCGGCCTCTTTGGCGGTTGAGAGCTGCTCCAAACGCTCAGGATCCCAAGTCATACAGGCCAAGACCTGAGCTGTGCGGTCTTCTCCGTGCGCCAGCGGAGTTCCGGAGTGGAATGCACATCGCTTGGGTGGGGGGTCATTTCCTTCGGATCCTAGTAGCGATGCCCGAAATGCTCCGTTCGTAGCGTCCGATCGCTCCTAGTAGTACGGCCAGGAGCCCCGTTCATAGCGTCCTTGCTCCTAGGATCCGTTAAGGTTCCTTCTTGGACCTGCTGAAGTTCTTGCGTCCTTGTCTTCCTTGTCTTCGAGGCACCCCAGATGAAGAGTTTGACCGTCTCCAACTAAAGAGCTTGATGACGTGTGGAGGTTGTTCAAATTTCAAACGAATTATCTATATCCTCCAACTGCTCAAAGAGGTTGTCTGAGAGGTTGCCCAAACCATGGCCCGCAGTCTGCCAGGACCCTGGCATAAGCTCCACTAAGCCCAGATGGCATTTCTTGCGGCTTGGCAGGTGGGCGTGAACAAGAGGGAGTAGAATGGACAAAGACTGCACCTGGCAAAGCAGTCAAAAGAAATTTCCCATTCCCCCACCACCTAGATGCAGAAGTGCTTGTAAGCAGCGCCTGATTGAGCCTGGGCCAAGAAGGACCATCCCAGACACTCGTGTGTGTCGTCAGGCTCCCCAAGGCTCCCGTGTGCTGAGACGGGGACCGTGTGCTCACTCCAAAACGGTCTCGGGTGAGCGAAACGACGATCACTGACCACCTGGGCGCTTCTCAAACCGTGGAGGAAGGATGGCGGAAGGACACGTGTCCTCCTGCAGGACTTCTTTGTACGGACTGTTCAAGAGGGCTGTCTGAAACTCTTACTGTAATCCTGGGACCCTCTTTTTTCTTGCAAACCAAAATGGGACGTACTGAAGGTGCATGCGTCA
>CAXIVM010000716.1:0-26098 GCA_964035705.1 Porites rus | reverse complement strand
CTAGTAACAAGTGCCTTACTAGTAGTAACAAGGACGCTACTAGGAACAAAGAAGCAACTAGGAACAAGTGCATCGCTTCTAGTAACAAGTGCCTTACTAGTAGTAACAAGTGCCTTACTAGTAGTAACAAGAAGCTATTAAAAACAAGTGCATCGCTTCTAGTAACAAGTGCCTTACTAGTAGTAACAAGGACGCTACTAGGAACAAAGAAGCTACTAGGAACAAGTGCATCGCTTCTAGTAACAAGTGCCTTACTAGTAGTAACAAGTGCCTTACTAGTAGTAACAAGAAGCTATTAGAAACAAGTGCATCGCTTCTAGTAACAAGTGCCTTACTAGTAGTAACAAGGACGCTACTAGGAACAAAGAAGCAACTAGGAACAAGTGCATCGCTTCTAGTAACAAGTGCCTTACTAGTAGTAACAAGTGCCTTACTAGTAGTAACAAGAAGCTATTAGAAACAAGTGCATCGCTTCTAGTAACAAGTGCCTTACTAGTAGTAACAAGGACGCTACTAGGAACAAAGAAGCTACTAGGAACAAGTGCATCGCTTCTAGTAACAAGTGCCTTACTAGTAGTAACAAGTGCCTTACTAGTAGTAACAAGAAGCTACTAGGAACAAGTGCATCGCTTCTAGTAACAAGTGCCTTACTAGTAGTAACAAGTGCCTTACTAGTAGTAACAAGAAGCTATCAGAAACAAGTGCATCGCTTCTAGTAACAAGTGCCTTACTAGTAGTAACAAGTGCCTTACTAGTAGTAACAAGAAGCTACTAGGAACAAGTGCATCGCTTCTAGTAACAAGTGCCTTACTAGTAGTAACAAGTGCCTTACTAGTAGTAACAAGAAGCTATTAGAAACAAGTGCATCGCTTCTTGTAACAAGTGCCTTACTAGTAGTAACAAGGACGCTACTAGGAACAAAGAAGCTACTAGGAACAAGTGCATCGCTTCTAGTAACAAGTGCCTTACTAGTAACAAGGACGCTACTAGGAACAAAGAAGCTACTAGGAACAAGTGCATCGCTTCTAGTAACAAGTGCCTTACTAGTAGTAACAAGGACGCTACTAGGAACAAAGAAGCTATTAGGAACAAGTGCATCGCTTCTAGTAACAAGTGCCTTACTAGTAACAAGGACGCTACTAGGAACAAAGAAGCTACTAGGAACAAGTGCATCGCTTCTAGTAACAAGTGCCTTACTAGTAACAAGGACGCTACTAGGAACAAAGAAGCTACTAGGAACAAGTGCATCGCTTCTAGTAACAAGTGCCTTACTAGTAGTAACAAGGACGCTACTAGGAACAAAGAAGCTACTAGGAACAAGTGCATCGCTTCTAACAAGTGCCTTACTAGTAACAAGGACGCTACTAGGAACAAAGAAGCTACTAGGAACAAGTGCATCGCTTCTAGTAACAAGTGCCTTACTAGTAACAAGGACGCTACTAGGAACAAAGAAGCTACTAGGAACAAGTGCATCGCTTCTAGTAACAAGTGCCTTACTAGTAACAAGGACGCTACTAGGAACAAAGAAGCTACTAGGAACAAGTGCATCGCTTCTAGTAACAAGTGCCTTACTAGTAACAAGGACGCTACTAGGAACAAAGAAGCTACTAGGAACAAGTGCATCGCTTCTAGTAACAAGTGCCTTACTAGTAACAAGGACGCTACTAGGAACAAAGAAGCTACTAGGAACAAGTGCATCGCTTCTAGTAACAAGTGCCTTACTAGTAACAAGGACGCTACTAGGAACAAAGAAGCTACTAGGAACAAGTGCATCGCTTCTAGTAACAAGTGCCTTACTAGTAACAAGGACGCTACTAGGAACAAAGAAGCTACTAGGAACAAGTGCATCGCTTCTAGTAACAAGTGCCTTACTAGTAACAAGGACGCTACTAGGAACAAAGAAGCTACTAGGAACAAGTGCATCGCTTCTAGTAACAAGTGCCTTACTAGTAACAAGGACGCTACTAGGAACAAAGAAGCTACTAGGAACAAGTGCATCGCTTCTAGTAACAAGTGCCTTACTAGTAACAAGGACGCTACTAGGAACAAAGAAGCTACTAGGAACAAGTGCATCGCTTCTAGTAACAAGTGCCTTACTAGTAACAAGGACGCTACTAGGAACAAAGAAGCTACTAGGAACAAGTGCATCGCTTCTAGTAACAAGTGCCTTACTAGTAACAAGGACGCTACAAGGAACAAAGAAGCTACTAGGAACAAGTGCATCGCTTCTAGTAACAAGTGCCTTACTAGTAACAAGGACGCTACTAGGAACAAAGAAGCTACTAGGAACAAGTGCATCGCTTCTAGTAACAAGTGCCTTACTAGTAACAAGGACGCTACTAGGAACAAAGAAGCTACTAGGAACAAGTGCATCGCTTCTAGTAACAAGTGCCTTACTAGTAACAAGGACGCTACTAGGAACAAAGAAGCTACTAGGAACAAGTGCATCGCTTCTAGTAACAAGTGCCTTACTAGTAACAAGGACGCTACTAGGAACAAAGAAGCTACTAGGAACAAGTGCATCGCTTCTAGTAACAAGTGCCTTACTAGTAACAAGGACGCTACTAGGAACAAAGAAGCTACTAGGAACAAGTGCATCGCTTCTAGTAACAAGTGCCTTACTAGTAACAAGGACGCTACTAGGAACAAAGAAGCTACTAGGAACAAGTGCATCGCTTCTAGTAACAAGTGCCTTACTAGTAGTAACAAGGACGCTACTAGGAACAAAGAAGCTACTAGGAACAAGTGCATCGCTTCTAGTAACAAGTGCCTTACTAGTAACAAGGACGCTACTAGGAACAAAGAAGCTACTAGGAACAAGTGCATCGCTTCTAGTAACAAGTGCCTTACTAGTAACAAGGACGCTACTAGGAACAAAGAAGCTACTAGGAACAAGTGCATCGCTTCTAGTAACAAGTGCCTTACTAGTAACAAGGACGCTACTAGGAACAAAGAAGCTACTAGGAACAAGTGCATCGCTTCTAGTAACAAGTGCCTTACTAGTAACAAGGACGCTACTAGGAACAAAGAAGCTACTAGGAACAAGTGCATCGCTTCTAGTAACAAGTGCCTTACTAGTAACAAGGACGCTACTAGGAACAAAGAAGCTACTAGGAACAAGTGCATCGCTTCTAGTAACAAGTGCCTTACTAGTAACAAGGACGCTACTAGGAACAAAGAAGCTACTAGGAACAAGTGCATCGCTTCTAGTAACAAGTGCCTTACTAGTAACAAGGACGCTACTAGGAACAAAGAAGCTACTAGGAACAAGTGCATCGCTTCTAGTAACAAGTGCCTTACTAGTAACAAGGACGCTACTAGGAACAAAGAAGCTACTAGGAACAAGTGCATCGCTTCTAGTAACAAGTGCCTTACTAGTAACAAGGACGCTACTAGGAACAAAGAAGCTACTAGGAACAAGTGCATCGCTTCTAGTAACAAGTGCCTTACTAGTAACAAGGACGCTACTAGGAACAAAGAAGCTACTAGGAACAAGTGCATCGCTTCTAGTAACAAGTGCCTTACTAGTAACAAGGACGCTACTAGGAACAAAGAAGCTACTAGGAACAAGTGCATCGCTTCTAGTAACAAGTGCCTTACTAGTAACAAGGACGCTACTAGGAACAAAGAAGCTACTAGGAACAAGTGCATCGCTTCTAGTAACAAGTGCCTTACTAGTAACAAGGACGCTACTAGGAACAAAGAAGCTACTAGGAACAAGTGCATCGCTTCTAGTAACAAGTGCCTTACTAGTAACAAGGACGCTACTAGGAACAAAGAAGCTACTAGGAACAAGTGCATCGCTTCTAGTAACAAGTGCCTTACTAGTAACAAGGACGCTACTAGGAACAAAGAAGCTACTAGGAACAAGTGCATCGCTTCTAGTAACAAGTGCCTTACTAGTAACAAGGACGCTACTAGGAACAAAGAAGCTACTAGGAACAAGTGCATCGCTTCTAGTAACAAGTGCCTTACTAGTAACAAGGACGCTACTAGGAACAAAGAAGCTACTAGGAACAAGTGCATCGCTTCTAGTAACAAGTGCCTTACTAGTAACAAGGACGCTACTAGGAACAAAGAAGCTACTAGGAACAAGTGCATCGCTTCTAGTAACAAGTGCCTTACTAGTAACAAGGACGCTACTAGGAACAAAGAAGCTACTAGGAACAAGTGCATCGCTTCTAGTAACAAGTGCCTTACTAGTAACAAGGACGCTACTAGGAACAAAGAAGCTACTAGGAACAAGTGCATCGCTTCTAGTAACAAGTGCCTTACTAGTAACAAGGACGCTACTAGGAACAAAGAAGCTACTAGGAACAAGTGCATCGCTTCTAGTAACAAGTGCCTTACTAGTAACAAGGACGCTACTAGGAACAAAGAAGCTACTAGGAACAAGTGCATCGCTTCGTTCGTAACAAGTGCCTTACTAGTAACAAGGACGCTACTAGGAACAAAGAAGCTACTAGGAACAAGTGCATCGCTTCGTTCGTAACAAGTGCCTTACTAGTAACAAGGACGCTACTAGGAACAAAGAAGCTACTAGGAACAAGTGCATCGCTTCGTTCGTAACAAGTGCCTTACTAGTAACAAGGACGCTACTAGGAACAAAGAAGCTACTAGGAACAAGTGCATCGCTTCTAGTAACAAGTGCCTTACTAGTAACAAGGACGCTACTAGGAACAAAGAAGCTACTAGGAACAAGTGCATCGCTTCTAGTAACAAGTGCCTTACTAGTAACAAGGACGCTACTAGGAACAAAGAAGCTACTAGGAACAAGTGCATCGCTTCTAGTAACAAGTGCCTTACTAGTAACAAGGACGCTACTAGGAACAAAGAAGCTACTAGGAACAAGTGCATCGCTTCTAGTAACAAGTGCCTTACTAGTAACAAGGACGCTACTAGGAACAAAGAAGCTACTAGGAACAAGTGCATCGCTTCTAGTAACAAGTGCCTTACTAGTAACAAGGACGCTACTAGGAACAAAGAAGCTACTAGGAACAAGTGCATCGCTTCTAGTAACAAGTGCCTTACTAGTAACAAGGACGCTACTAGGAACAAAGAAGCTACTAGGAACAAGTGCATCGCTTCTAGTAACAAGTGCCTTACTAGTAGTAACAAGGACGCTACTAGGAACAAAGAAGCTATTAGGAACAAGTGCATCGCTTCTAGTAACAAGTGCCTTACTAGTAACAAGGACGCTACTAGGAACAAAGAAGCTACTAGGAACAAGTGCATCGCTTCGTTCGTAACAAGTGCCTTACTAGTAACAAGGACGCTACTAGGAACAAAGAAGCTACTAGGAACAAGTGCATCGCTTCTAGTAACAAGTGCCTTACTAGTAACAAGGACGCTACTAGGAACAAAGAAGCTACTAGGAACAAGTGCATCGCTTCGTTCGTAACAAGTGCCTTACTAGTAACAAGGACGCTACTAGGAACAAAGAAGCTACTAGGAACAAGTGCATCGCTTCGTTCGTAACAAGTGCCTTACTAGTAACAAGGACGCTACTAGGAACAAAGAAGCTACTAGGAACAAGTGCATCGCTTCGTTCGTAACAAGTGCCTTACTAGTAACAAGGACGCTACTAGGAACAAAGAAGCTACTAGGAACAAGTGCATCGCTTCGTTCGTAACAAGTGCCTTACTAGTAACAAGGACGCTACTAGGAACAAAGAAGCTACTAGGAACAAGTGCATCGCTTCTAGTAACAAGTGCCTTACTAGTAACAAGGACGCTACTAGGAACAAAGAAGCTACTAGGAACAAGTGCATCGCTTCGTTCGTAACAAGTGCCTTACTAGTAACAAGGACGCTACTAGGAACAAAGAAGCTACTAGGAACAAGTGCATCGCTTCTAGTAACAAGTGCCTTACTAGTAACAAGGACGCTACTAGGAACAAAGAAGCTACTAGGAACAAGTGCATCGCTTCTAGTAACAAGTGCCTTACTAGTAACAAGGACGCTACTAGGAACAAAGAAGCTACTAGGAACAAGTGCATCGCTTCTAGTAACAAGTGCCTTACTAGTAACAAGGACGCTACTAGGAACAAAGAAGCTACTAGGAACAAGTGCATCGCTTCGTTCGTAACAAGTGCCTTACTAGTAACAAGGACGCTACTAGGAACAAAGAAGCTACTAGGAACAAGTGCATCGCTTCTAGTAACAAGTGCCTTACTAGTAACAAGGACGCTACTAGGAACAAAGAAGCTACTAGGAACAAGTGCATCGCTTCGTTCGTAACAAGTGCCTTACTAGTAACAAGGACGCTACTAGGAACAAAGAAGCTACTAGGAACAAGTGCATCGCTTCGTTCGTAACAAGTGCCTTACTAGTAACAAGGACGCTACTAGGAACAAAGAAGCTACTAGGAACAAGTGCATCGCTTCGTTCGTAACAAGTGCCTTACTAGTAACAAGGACGCTACTAGGAACAAAGAAGCTACTAGGAACAAGTGCATCGCTTCTAGTAACAAGTGCCTTACTAGTAACAAGGACGCTACTAGGAACAAAGAAGCTACTAGGAACAAGTGCATCGCTTCTAGTAACAAGTGCCTTACTAGTAACAAGGACGCTACTAGGAACAAAGAAGCTACTAGGAACAAGTGCATCGCTTCGTTCGTAACAAGTGCCTTACTAGTAACAAGGACGCTACTAGGAACAAAGAAGCTACTAGGAACAGGTGCATCGCTTCGTTTGTAACAAGTGCCTTACTAGTAACAAGGACGCTACTAGGAACAAAGAAGCTACTAGGAACAAGTGCATCGCTTCGTTCGTAACAAGTGCCTTACTAGTAACAAGGACGCTACTAGGAACAAAGAAGCTACTAGGAACAAGTGCATCGCTTCGTTCGTAACAAGTGCCTTACTAGTAACAAGGACGCTACTAGGAACAAAGAAGCTACTAGGAACAAGTGCATCGCTTCTAGTAACAAGTGCCTTACTAGTAACAAGGACGCTACTAGGAACAAAGAAGCTACTAGGAACAAGTGCATCGCTTCGTTCGTAACAAGTGCCTTACTAGTAACAAGGACGCTACTAGGAACAAAGAAGCTACTAGGAACAAGTGCATCGCTTCGTTCGTAACAAGTGCCTTACTAGTAACAAGGACGCTACTAGGAACAAAGAAGCTACTAGGAACAAGTGCATCGCTTCGTTCGTAACAAGTGCCTTACTAGTAACAAGGACGCTACTAGGAACAAAGAAGCTACTAGGAACAAGTGCATCGCTTCGTTCGTAACAAGTGCCTTACTAGTAACAAGGACGCTACTAGGAACAAAGAAGCTACTAGGAACAAGTGCATCGCTTCGTTCGTAACAAGTGCCTTACTAGTAACAAGGACGCTACTAGGAACAAAGAAGCTACTAGGAACAAGTGCATCGCTTCGTTCGTAACAAGTGCCTTACTAGTAACAAGGACGCTACTAGGAACAAAGAAGCTACTAGGAACAAGTGCATCGCTTCGTTCGTAACAAGTGCCTTACTAGTAACAAGGACGCTACTAGGAACAAAGAAGCTACTAGGAACAAGTGCATCGCTTCGTTCGTAACAAGTGCCTTACTAGTAACAAGGACGCTACTAGGAACAAAGAAGCTACTAGGAACAAGTGCATCGCTTCGTTCGTAACAAGTGCCTTACTAGTAACAAGGACGCTACTAGGAACAAAGAAGCTACTAGGAACAAGTGCATCGCTTCGTTCGTAACAAGTGCCTTACTAGTAACAAGGACGCTACTAGGAACAAAGAAGCTACTAGGAACAAGTGCATCGCTTCGTTCGTAACAAGTGCCTTACTAGTAACAAGGACGCTACTAGGAACAAAGAAGCTACTAGGAACAAGTGCATCGCTTCGTTCGTAACAAGTGCCTTACTAGTAACAAGGACGCTACTAGGAACAAAGAAGCTACTAGGAACAAGTGCATCGCTTCGTTCGTAACAAGTGCCTTACTAGTAACAAGGACGCTACTAGGAACAAAGAAGCTACTAGGAACAAGTGCATCGCTTCGTTCGTAACAAGTGCCTTACTAGTAACAAGGACGCTACTAGGAACAAAGAAGCTACTAGGAACAAGTGCATCGCTTCGTTCGTAACAAGTGCCTTACTAGTAACAAGGACGCTACTAGGAACAAAGAAGCTACTAGGAACAAGTGCATCGCTTCGTTCGTAACAAGTGCCTTACTAGTAACAAGGACGCTACTAAGAACAAAGAAGCTACTAGGAACAAGTGCATCGCTTCGTTCGTAACAAGTGCCTTACTAGTAACAAGGACGCTACTAGGAACAAAGAAGCTACTAGGAACAAGTGCATCGCTTCGTTCGTAACAAGTGCCTTACTAGTAACAAGGACGCTACTAGGAACAAAGAAGCTACTAGGAACAAGTGCATCGCTTCGTTCGTAACAAGTGCCTTACTAGTAACAAGGACGCTACTAGGAACAAAGAAGCTACTAGGAACAAGTGCATCGCTTCGTTCGTAACAAGTGCCTTACTAGTAACAAGGACGCTACTAGGAACAAAGAAGCTACTAGGAACAAGTGCATCGCTTCGTTCGTAACAAGTGCCTTACTAGTAACAAGGACGCTACTAGGAACAAAGAAGCTACTAGGAACAAGTGCATCGCTTCGTTCGTAACAAGTGCCTTACTAGTAACAAGGACGCTACGAACGGTTGGAGGCCAGGCGTGGTTTTTTCACCCCAGTTCTTCCGTTGAACGCCCCAGGTCGAGAGCTCTTCCGACGCCTCGACCCGGTCGAACGCCTTCGCCGGACGCGCGGGTCCGGGAGCCGGGAGGGTCGGGCTTGGCCGTAGAAGTGTTACCAGACACTCTGCTCAAGTGAAAAGGCAATCTGAAAGGCCAACAGATTCGGAATCATGGTGAATCATGGTGAATCCCATCTCATTTTCTGAGTGTCGTGTTTGGAATGTGTGCGTGGATGTCATTGAGTTTTGCGTCAGGCGGACATGCACAATGTACATACACTGACTTGCAGTTGGCATGCTACAGTATCAAATCCCGTGGAAGTCTGCTGCAGAGGGTGCACACACACTTCGGGGTTGAGTGGCCGTGCATTAAAGTAATTCATGCGAGGCACACCTGAGTGACTTTCTTCTTGCTCTTTGGCTAAGTGCACAGAACATACACACCCTGTAATGAGCAAAGCGAGGAGAATGAGCTGGGAAATGATTCAGGCTCAGAGCACATGAAAGCCACATGCTATTTGGGTTGACTATGTTTATTTATATAGCTCATGAGCTATTTGGGTTCATTATTTCAGGCATCTGATGATACTGTATCACGACAAGCTTAATCTGCATCAAACGCATTCTGTAGGACCTGATGCAAGCAAGGCACTATTATAGCATGGTAAGTAGATATGCTAAGCAGATTCTCTTTCAAGCTGGTCTGACACACTTTGCATGGTGAAGGTTCAGAACCTGAACCTTCATGCGTCGTTTTCATACGTTTTCCGGGACATGCTTCATCTTTGGCTGTTGACATGTCCATCTTTGGATGTCCAGACTCAGCTCGAGCACGGAGGTTCGCAATGCATCTCCGGCATCTCCGTGCATGGCCATTTCCCGAGAGCAGCAGAGATAGTATTGAAACGATGTCATACCGAGTGCAGATTCTATTAAATTTAGAAATTTAGACGCTTCGCAAATCCAGTAGACCCGGATTTATGAGCACAGCTATTTGATTTTGATGCATAATTACTGTGACATTCTGCACATTTCAGTACTTTGCACTGGTTGCAGATCCTTTTTGTGACACAGAGAGAGAGAGAGAGAGAGAGAGGGAGAGAGAGAGAGAGAGGGAGTAGTTGGGAGCGAAACGCATCTTAAACATACTGGGCTAGGGGGCCAAACTCTCCTAGGATTCTACACAGCAGCCTGGAACTCGGGTCTTTGACGGTGCTCAGCTCAAGCAGCTTTTTCGGACGATGTCGCTGTGAGTGCCGCAGCCTCGATCTCGAATCGAAGGCGAATGGCACTCCAGGCGCCCTGTGCCATGGGAAAGCGTGAGGGACGACATCGGAAGAGGCGCGCTATTCCTTACGGCCTCACGGTAGTGGTGCTTTGCACCGTATGCGTCGTGTGCTTTGCACTGCCAAGTGTGCACGAAGCCCACGTGCGTCAGATACCTCGGCCGACAGCTGCTTTGCTGTCAGCTTTGGAGCAAGGTGACGAACAGTTGGCCCTGCATTTGCTGAATGATTTCAATCGTTCCGGGAGCTCGTTCCCGCAGCATCGCTCCCGTCGCAGAGACTGCACTCCACTGATGTTAGCTGCTGGTGCAGCTGGCCGCTGCTGGCCCCGCCTGGTGGAGCGGATTTTGGACTTTGGCCTTGGGATTCAGGCGGCGGACGTCGCGGCCGTGAGCCGTAGCGGGCGGAGCGCTGCGGACTACGCGGAGCTGGCGGGGGAAGGGGACTTGGGCGCCAGGCTGAGGAAGTTGGCCGAAAGGGAACTCAAGGAAACAGCTAAACAAAGATGTCCATGTTGTGGAGCTCCTGTTGGGAGGAGACCAAGGATTGCGTCTTTAGCCGACAGGTATAGAGCAGGCCAACATCAAAATCCCTTGTTGCAAGAGTTCTTTCGAAAGAATGCGACCTGGGCCTCTCTCATGAGGCCTGAGTTCCACACTTTCCACAAGTCAAGAAGCTTCCACAAAGAGCTATCTGAATCTCTTTGCATTCTTGCAGAGATAGAGAAGGCATGCCCTAGTGTTCTGCATGATAACTGGCATCTGATCGACCTATGCTGTGGCAAGTCGCTCACCAGCGCTATTGTGTCATCGCAAGCTCCAAACTTGTCGATTTCAGCTGTTGACTATGTGAGCCCAGATGGAATTCCTCACTACGCTGCTGCAGGCATCCGGACAGTTTCATACCTTCAGCAAGACTTGCTGGACAATGGTGCTTTGCAGGTATTGAGGGAAAGGATTGATGAAGTTGGCTACCCCACCATTGTAGTTGGTCTCCACTTGTGTGGCAATCTCAGCGTATTTGCAGTTGAACTCTTTGAGCGTTTGGATACACTTCGAACTTGTATCCTCGTTCCATGCTGTTTGCCACATCTACGAGATGCACCCAACACCCTGAAGCATTTGTATCGACGCTCTGTACCAGACGAGCAACAGTACATGGAATGGGCCAGTTATTTGGAGGCTCGTTTAGCTGCAATTCCAAAGGTCACCGTCAGCAAGACCTTCGCACCCCATATGAAATCTAAGAAGCGGCTCATCTTGACTGCCATGAAGCATCATGAATCATGAAGCATCATGAAGCACTGACGCAGTAAGGACATCACTTCGACTTGAGCTGCAAGTCTTTGCATTCGACTCATCGCTCGAATCCGGAGAAGACTGAGCAGACATCGGTCCGGGGATCGACGAGTCTGGGGTCTTTAGAGCCAAACGGACCTCTCAAAAGCACTGGTCCCTCTCAAAGGCAGAGGCACTGGAGATTAACGATTAGATTTGTGAGCCAAACGGACTCAAAGCATCATTGTTGCTTTCGTATTTTGCATTGCTGATGTTCTCGTCGCTGAACTATGAACCATTACGAAATAACCACATTGAACCACTCACTTAGACAGAACATTGAACCATGTTGAAGCATCTTCAAGCAACGCATAGCAACACTAAATTAGTTTGTAAAATACCAAAAAAGGAGGGATATATGAATATATTATATATGTTTGCGACATGGTTTGGTTGATCATAGAGCAACATGATGTTACTAAGGGTAAATCATGTAAATCTCGCATGTCTTGGCCGCTGACTGAGGCCGAAACGGAAAGAGCGGTGGCTGTTGACTCACGCGGTCAGCAACCGTTCGCTGAATTCGCTCTTCGGGTCAGAAAGAAAGTGAGAAGACCAGTCGAGAAGACCCAATCTTAAGACTTCATGTAGACTCTTGATGAATTTTCAACATACTTCAACCCCCAGGCCTGAAGAGGTTTTTGGAATATTTTGGAGTCCATATTTGGGGGGGTTGTCAATCAAGATTCTACATTATATTAAGGGCCATTTTCTTGACATCCAGACAGCAATCAGGAATAGCGCACGTCTGGTAGAATCGCAGAATTCTAGGATCGTAATGCATTTATAAGACCATTTCAACGTAGTACATTTCCTCTTGTGGAATTCTCCTACCGGCTGCATCGGCTTACAGGGCGAGCGTGAGTTGAGCTCCTTGATCAGCACGGCCTCGAGTGCATTAGCGAGGCTTCGACCTCGGCTGTCATGCTTGGAGGATGCAAGTCAATCACAGTAAAGTTCATCAGAATTCAATGTCGATCCATTCTTTTGCACAAAGTATCAGACTATAGTGAAATATTAGTGAAATCTAGATACTTTGCAAAAGCAAACTTAGAGCAGGAGGCAGAACAAGAATGGACCACGGGGTTGAGTCTTGATATAACGGACAAGTCCGTGCAGCTGCGAAACCGCAGACAGCTCATTGTAGGGTCTGGATGTTTAACCTTAACTTATCTCTCAACATGAAGTCCCTTTGGTTTGCACCAACGATATCTCTATAGATTAAGGGACTCTCTTTTTGGTCTAATATATGTTTAGACTATTGGTATTTGCAGTGTTTTTAGATTATATTGGAATGTTACAGATTAAGATCATTTTTTTACAGCTGAAAGGGGGTACCACATAGCATAAGCACGTTTGCATATGTGCTACGTATGCTTGCACATGCTGTACTCAGAGAATTTCAGACATGTTTGGAGTTACGTGCACCTACGTGTAGGTATATATATATAATAGATCAAAGATGCCTCAGGACTCCTAAGAGCAATCTTTGATATATATATATACACGTATATATCATATATTGTATGTATACCTAGGTGTAGGTATGTAGGCATGATCAAAGATTGATTGCTCCCAAGAGTCTCGAGGCATCTTTGATCTTTGATCATAGCTACGCATAGCTACGCGTAACTTCAGGCACACCGAAGCGAAGTGTATCCTCAGGCATACCTAGGTTTAGACGCCCGCATCCTGCTCTTGCAATGTGAGCTGCCACTGCAAGTGTCAAGGTCTCATAGTGTTAAGCTCATGGCATCTTCATAATCATAATCTACAGGATCTCCCCTCAACGTGCTTGGGCAAGTCAGCTTCAACGGACAACGAACCACTCTGACTCTGTAGCCGGCTGTGGCAGTGGCAGTCACGGTCCGACCAACTGCGGGCATTCTCTCCAAGGTCACCAGTGGCGAAGTCGAGAAAGTGCCCAAGACAGTGTCCAAAGCCACGAAGGGCATTCTATGAGGGTGGGCTTCCGCTGCACAACAACGTCTACTAACACTGCTGGCCAAGAAGCTCGTTGGATAACTTTAGGCACAGGGTTGGCAACATTCATGAGGGAGTCTCCTTCCGGTGACAAAGTAGATATGGCTAAGCCAGGAACTGCTGCAGAACGCACATGCGACAAACGAGATAGAGTAAGAGGATGAGCCAAAGGATGATTCCAGGATTCACATCGAATTTACTCCGTCGAACCTTTCCAGGGGACAACTCGGCTGACATGCGCGCTGTGCTTGGTCTGTCACATCTGTCTTCGGCATGTCGGCCCTTTACTTTCGTCTTCCTGGTGAGCCCATCAATTCACAAAGGTCTGCTTGCTGAACACGACAAAGAGGCCTATGACAAGTATAAAAGCGCAGCATGGAGAAGCCTCTTGATTCCGGAGTGCTCACCTTTCGCTTCAGCCTCTCGGACTTACAGACGCTTCTCTTGTACAAACAGCCCATCCCAGACAAGGCTTGGCCGCCATCTTGGCCAGAACAGTCTTGGCGAGTTTGTAGCTTCGCCTGAACAAGCGTCTTCATCGACTGAAACTGTTCCTGAAGACCTTGCACTCAAGATGCTGAAGCAGATCTGCATTCTTAGCCTTGAAAGGGCCTGGAGATGTCAAGATATAGGAGGGTAGGCTGCGTGGTCATGTCTGCGTGAATATCGGGTACTCAACATTCATGCTATAGATGCTTTACTATGTCTCTCTTACAGTGTTACAGGCCTGCGACATCATCTTCTCCGCTTCACGCTCATGTCCAGATTACCACGCGGTTCCTTGCCAAATTGGATATAGAGCAGCGCCGCGGTGAAGAGGCCTGCTTCTAAGAAGACCAAAGAGCACAAGGAGGTGATGATCCAGGTGATGTATGTCAGTCCGTCGCAAATGAGCCCTCTCGCCTTCTTCCATTCGGACAGACCGATCGCAATGGCGCTGCGCGTTGCAGGATCTTTTCCCGGTGTCCAGCGACAAGATTCTTGCCCTGTCAGAAAAAGATGAGCTTTTGCCCAAGTGGTCTGCCAGCCCTTGTTGTGGCAAAGCCGCTGACGCAGACATTCCCGGCAAGGCTAAGGTATACCTCATCATACATCTTCAAGCGAACAGCGCCAATCCTTTCAAGCTGTGCTACTCCTCCTTAGTGGCGCTGCTTCTACATGGTCAGTTGCTTTTGGGAGTCAACCACAAGATGATTCAAGGCATGTCCAATTGGTTGAACCTTTACAGCAAGCCTTGTAGAAAAAGAGGAAACACGAATCGTCCTTGGAGGTCGGAAGACAGGGTGGACGTCGAAGCTGACGAAGCTACGTTTGACAAAACCGATGTCACACAAGATATCAAGTGTAAAAAGGGCATTAAGCGAGGCAAGTAACGGTAAGTACACCCTCTGGGGAGCAGTGTGGAATACTTGTCTGTGGCCACCTTGACCCTCAAACGGCTCAGCACTAGCAGTGAAGAGGGCGCCTGGCCCGATACAACGATACACAAAGTGGACTTGGACACCCAGCCAAAAGCTATAAGGTTCCAGGGTTGTAGTGTAGTCACTGCAAAAGAAGAAAGTGATCAAGGACAAGGTCACATGGTCTCCTCCTCAACATGTCCGTGTGGCCACCCATATAAGTTCATATAAGCTTGCAGGGCCACAAACATTGAAAGCGAAAGCGAGACACACCGCATAGATCGGCATGGTGGTTGACGAAGGTATCCACCGAAATCAAAACGTAAAGCCGTGCATTCAGTCATGCAATTTGCGTGCGGGTCCATTTGCGTTGTGATTTGGGGCTGCAAAAAAGCTCCCGTCTCTCGCGTGCATCCACCTCATGTATTGCAATGCATCCATGCCTTCATGGGCTTGTGTTTCTCTCCCATCTGGCAGCCTGGCACAAACTCGGTGTAGCACATGGTGCCCAAAAGGTGATTATCGGTGGTGGGGTTGGGTGTATATTTATACCAATATATCCCTATCCCTAGGGTTTCTCAGATTGTGACTGGAAACACTGTCATGTAGGTTTGGAGGGTCCAAGTACCTTCTGAGAGTGCACTTGGATTTGTAGGGGATACATCTCGGTTTATTTTCTTGAGTGGACCATGGTTTCAGACTGTTTGGGCTTTAGGAGGCGACATGAGAACTTCAAGCAGGAGATCGACCTCTCCGAGGTGCCCAGAGAATCAGCGACAGGTCAGTGACGCGCAAGATGCGGCGGCCGGGAGGTATGAGGCTCCTCGGTCCTTTTGGGTCCCACCAGAAAAGGGCGAGACTATTGGGGATGCCGCGGATGACCTCGTTTTTATACAACGCAAAGAACGAGAGCGTTCCATTTGGATCACCAGGAAACTATGTGTCGTTCACTCGATTAAGCACACAACCCGACTTACAATGAGGTTTTTTCCGGCCGTTGGCCAGTGCTGGAAGTGAAAAATGTCAAATGATTCCACTTCAGTGCCCCATTGTGTCTTGGACCTGGAAAACATGTTTGTTTTTGATGACTTTACCCCACAACATCCCGATTTGTGCTCACGAGGAATCACTGAAGCAGAGTGGCATGGTGACTCATGCTGAGACACTTGAAGGACCGACATTTGTTCTGCACCACGTTTAATCATCATGTCGAGTTTGCTGCTTGTTGTCGGAGTTTTTTTTGGCACTTCATATAGCAATTCAAAATGCGTAGAAACTGTTGAAGTTAGCTGTTCATACATTGAATTGTATGCCGAGAAACCAACATGCAGCATGCTGTATGAAGGTGTTTTTCAATTGTGTGTCATCTCAATGGGGCTGAACAATTGTGTTCCAACTGCAATTATGATTTTGTTCAGGGCAATTCGCGGATAGGGTAAATGCAATAAGGCCTTATTTACCATAGCAACGTTGAGTAACCAACGCAGTCTCGGGTCTTGCTGGGTGGAACAAGCTCGAGCTTTTGCCGGACGTGAACACCGAACAGCTTTTGCCAGATAGTTTTCATCGTTGTTTCCCTCAAAACCCACAGGGAGACCCCCAGACCTCGATGCGACCACCACACGACTGGCCCAAAAGGCCTCCGAGTGGCTTCGGACGTGCTTGGTGGAACTCCCAGATGGGCAGAAATAGTAGCGGAGCGCGTGTTTCAACTGAAGAGAATCTTGGGAGCACTTGGCACATGGGTCTATAAGCAAGGCATTGTTTCCTTTTGCACTTGATTCTTGTTGAAACCAACTCATTCAGTCATTCAGTCAGCACTTCGACCATGATTAGTGGACCATATCAGACGTCAGAAAGATATTTTTGGAGCCTCACTGAAGTTCTCTGGCTCAAGTTTTCCTGTTTGAGTAAATAAAAATAAATAAAACATTTGTACTCACGGCCGTGTCTTCGTCATGGCGGAGATTGCTTCCTATTTCATCGTAGAAAAGAACACCTTCTTGCACGTCCAAGAGGGTGAGGCCTGCCATTCAGAAGATCACAAGACAACTTAGCGTAAAGCCTTGAAAGCGATGGAACCGATGGAGCCTTGTTGAAGCTCATGTTGAACATCCTCAAAGCTCATTTTTTGACTTGTTCCCTGCTCTGTGAGAGGAGATCCGACCACGAGCACGAAGTGCTTCATGGTCCTGTGGTGACACATGGCTCGAAGACTCTCGAATTGAGCTTCTGCCCATTGAGAAGCCCTCGGAGCTCAAATTGAAGTACAAAAACAATGCAGAGGAAGTATGCGATGAGTGTTTGCAGCCTACGAAGCCTGCAAAGCAGATGGCTGAGGAGACTGCAAGCAAGTGCCACGCTTGTGTGTTTTATGCGAGCCGCTTTGGATGCTCTCTCGCCACTTGCCCCTTCGTTCATGACCTCATTGATGCAAAGCCACAAAAGCGTGCTCGTCCTCAGAAACACACCCGCAAGACGTCCAAATGCGCCGTAGACGAGCTCTTTCAACACATGCAGGACCAGTCGATTGATGGAGTTGCGTCCCCCTTGCAAAGCACAGCGCTAGTAGGTTGGAGGCCATCGCCCCAGTAGGTTGGAGGCCATCGCTAGGTTGGACAATATGGTCCACTGTACGTGCAAGACCTCCCTACTTTTGCCTAGACTTGCCTCGAGCGGGCATCAGAACTATTGTTATTGTTATTGTATATATGTTTTCTATGGTCATCTATGATAGAACATTTTACTGAGGGCATGTCGGTGGAGTGCCCCCCTGCATCCAAGATGTCCAATGCAGGATCCCGCTCCAGCACCTGGCATCTAAAGGTTCTTACGCATGGTCAGTGATTGTTGCCAAGCTGGACGAGCATCTTGGCGACCGATCGATGCAGAAGGCGCCAGAGATCTTGGCAGGGAGAGTTTTTTATGGTAGCGCTAGCTCCGTCTGGGCACAGGGACCCCGCGCACTTTTTATCACTTTTTAGGGAGCTTGGAGCTCGGACACGCACGGACCTGAACACATGCCATTCCAGATAGATCAGATATGCCAAATAGAATTCCAGAGAGGATGTCAGAGTATTATATGCCAGAAACAGTGCTGGAAGATGCCAGGAAGAATGCAGGCATCACTGCATAGACTGCCAAATGACGGAACAAGCATTAGAATACACGGCAGAACACATATCAGAGCCGAATTCGGATCTTATGTCACAACACCAGAGCACTGCCAGAGCATATGTCAGAAGTACATGTTAGAAGACTTGCCAGAACACATGTCAGGCTTCACGGCAGGACGAGCGTCAGAAACGTTCCAGAACAATGTCCAGCCTCTATGGTAATTAGGTGTCAGGACACGTACCAGACTTGACGCAAGAAAACAATGCGTCAGCGCGCATGTTAGGCAGCGCTTGTCAGGAAAGTCTGTCAAAAGATGTGCCCTGCCTTCTTCCAAAGGGGATAACTCTAAGTAAAGTATAAGTAATAGTTTTTCGTCAGCAAGCCTGCAATTCCTTGAGGTACGCATGCCAGAATACTACTCAGTACCAGTGGCTTGCTGTCAGGACTGACTCGTGAAACGCATTCTGACGGTGCTGTCCGGCTTTTGTTTGCATTTCAGCCCTGACAATCCGACACAGGAATGCTGCGAGATTGTGCGGACTTTAAATGTGGACAGTGGACATCACAATTCAAGCGCCGATTTCAAGAATTGTACTTCTCCTTGCGTTTTGACTTTTGACCCTTTACCAAGTCAGCTTATATAATATGAACACACCTTCCGGTGTGCCATTAATATGAACTTAGCACTGCAAAATGGCAGTGCTGATTTGAACACCCTGCACATGGCTTGGCTGACGTCGATCGATCATTAGAGAAAAATCATTTCACATCCTTCAGCACATCGTATTTTCTGCATTTTGGCACGCTGCGACCGTGTTCAAGCCATTCACTGTATGAGAATTCGGCCTGTTTTGCAATCTACTTCCGTGTGGAGAAAAGTCTGCGTCAGCGGTCCATGGTTCTGAAATACGGAAACTGGCGGTCCATGGAGTGAAATGGTTTCCAGCCTTCCCTTCCAATGTGCTTTGTATCTTGGTCAGTGTGAGTGGATCCTGCAAAATTGCCTGTATATTACTCAACTTCAGTTGTTTGTGCATATTGGTTTGGCCATTTTGCCATATCACGGTACTTCAGGTCAGCAAGCGCGAGGTCCGGCTCGGCTGCCGCGCTTGGAGTGGTTTAGGACATTTAGGACATATTCTGCACCAGAAACTACTGGATGCGGCTGATGGGTGGGGCGTGCCAGGTGACACTGGGCATCCGAGTGAAAGCCGTTTCCGACTCAGAGAGTAAAAACACAAGTGGCGAAACGAATGAAGTGTTCGAACACTTCGACGAACACTTCGACGAACACTGCGATATTTTTCCGTGTCTCTTTTGTTCTTCTCCCAGGTCTCACGAATGGCCATTGCTGGAGCGCTGCGACAGGTGCTTCATCTCCGAGCAGGCCAGCCATGGCGCAATTGGCTAGGAGAAACTGAGTGCGCTCGGCCAGAGAACATGATGTATTGAATCTGGATCCTTATACAGGCTCTCCCACTCAGTTCTTGAACTCGGCAAACCAATATGTTTTTTTCTTCTAATGACTGTATATATATATATATTATGGTATTTCAGTTTGCCGTTCTCCACCAGGCAGAGATACCTCTGAGGAGAGCGAACTCTGGTCGCCAGGCTGGAACGAGAAAACATGAGAAAACCATGCCGTTCTCCAGTCGCTTGGTGTCTTCGACCAGTCTCTCGTCCGCTTCGAGAAGACGATCCGACACCTGTCGATGCTGCGAGGCCGGTCGCAGCATCCAGCGCTGTGTGGGGCCTTGGTGCGACGGATGGAGCCAGTAAATAGCCCACTCAGAAGGGCTTTTTGAGCGGAACACGGAGATTTACTGGGGTCTTAGAAGCCCAAAGGTTAGAACGAAAGAACTGGTCAAATCATTGCTCGCACCCACTTCGGACCCCTTCCCTTACTCTTGCGAGACTTGGTTTGGCGATGGGCGATGGACTTAACAATTTCTTGCATGTGTTTTGTTGGTAACCAGAAGGCTTCTTTCAGCTTTTGTTAGAGCAGAAGACCCCATTCTCAACCATGGCATCATGCAGTGCCTTGGTAGACCACAAGAAAGCAAAACCATTCCCGACTTACTGAGATGGAGAGTGCGGAGCGACGTCAGCGAAGCCGACACTTTGAAGCTTTGCCCGTTTGAACCTTATTATGGAACAACAGAAAAATGAATGTTCGCAACACTCGAGCGCATCTGATGGATTCCTGGTCCTTGCAGGTCAGAGAGTTCATTTGAGGAGGAGGCCTGATATGGACAGTTTCTTAAGGAAACAGCCTCAGCCTAAGGATATTTTTAGAACACCACTATGCTTATCCAACCTATCTTGACTTGTAACGGCGCAGAGCTGTCTGAATGGGCAAGAGATTTGGGCAATCCCCAAACCCAGCGAACCTTTCAAGGCTCCAAGACGATTCGGCTTAGAACGAACCTGAGGTTACCTGTTCACTATGTGAGACAAGCATGAAGTACTGAATAGTACTGAGTATACTGCCTATCAGAGCATGGGCTGCCTTCTCGGAAGAAGCGCCCATGCAATTTAGATGGACAGTTTATGAAAGTTGGGACGTTTTGCACTCTGCAGGTGCCGGCGGACACAGCCTCTTGTTTGGCAACGGTATGGCGTCGCGAAGCGATGAAGCGGAACTTCTGCACACGGCTGCGCTGCGCTGCGGTGATGCCGAGGTGAAGCGGACAAAAAGCTGGGGACTCAGGGAAGGGAGTTTATGGCTGCTCTTGGTCGGATTTTGGGAGGCATTTCTGAATGATGATCATTGCGGATGGGATTGAGGATTTAGGTTCTGGATGATCCTGGCTGAGTTTGATGTAAACAAATCTTGAAGGAGTCTCAGCTGAGAGCTGAGAGCAAGCGTGTGGAGTGCATAAGCAACTCATCCGGCAGTCCGGCGATTGTTTGGCAAACTCAGCTTTCCTGGCCAGCTTCGGAATGAACAGGTTCGTGTCAATAGCGCCCTGATACAATTTTGGTCTTTTACTTGGTAGTTTCTCGCCACACCAATCTTTGTCCCTTGGTCCCTCTCATCTTAGGCCCAAAGATTCAGCAGCCACCCGTTCGAGAGGCTGGACACGGACATGAACGCAGCCCGCCGCACAACACGGCGAATCGGACATGGAACGCGTGGAACGTGTGACGAAGAGCGCTCGCAGGTCTTGGCCAATACCACGCTGGGGAAGATGGTGTTGGCCTGAGACCAGGTCGTTTGCCAACTCAGTGACAGAGAAAAACATGATTTTGCTATATATTCTCAATTCTAGATCTAAAAACAGCAGAATTCAGAATCATGGAATGAAAAGGCAAATCACCCAAGCCCCAAGGTGAAGGCGGACGAAGCAAGAGCTGCAAAGTTCGGTCTGGTGGTCGTGCCCCCATGGTCGCACAACAAGCCATGGCCACCTCCCCCAGCAGGGAGCCTTAAACGTCGCTTTTACATCTTTAAGGCCTTTGTCCCTAGAGTAGCGCCCTTGCTCCTAGTAGCGATACCCTTTCCTCCTAGCTGTGTCAATGCTTATTCTTTCAGTGATTAGCCGTGGCAGGATGCCACGGCCAATGACGGGCAAATCGACGATCATGGCTGGATCGTGAGACATGCGGCTGTGTTTCACGCTCAGGTGGTCTGCCACTTCAGCTCACAGTGCGACGCCAAGTCCACGAGTGTGGAGCAAAGCCAGTGCCCACAGTAGGAGGCCATGGCTATTCGGTTGGAGGCCATCGCTAGTAGTTGGAGGCCATTGCTTCTCGGTTTATTGATTTTTTTCTTTGTTTGGTTTGTCCTTGGTGCCAAGGCCATCAGATTGGGCCCTGGCATTACAAGCGAAGACTGAAGAGCGGAAGAGGAGGGAAGAGGAGCAGCAGTGAACCGGGAAAAGGAAGCTTGAAGAAATGTCAATAGATTTCCTGTATTTGCTTCCTTGGAGCTGCTTATTTCTATGTCTTCATGCAGGAGGCTTCCAAGAGGAGAGGTGCAAACAACTTGGACAGGCGGCTCTCAGCCTCGAGGCAGAACAAGCAATGCCATGATCGGCTTTTCTTTAAGGCTTCATTTGGCCTCGGTAAAGAGTAACAGGGACAAGCCAGTTTGCCAGGGTACTCAGCACGCCCAAAGCTGATGCAGAAGCTGACAGGCTGGACTTGGTGATGGACTTGGAGGTATTCTAGACTCCTAGACCCTTCTTACGTACGTATGACAGCTTTAAGTGCAAGACCTTTCCGGCATGTCTTGAGTTTGCAGGATGCAAGGTGAGATCTTCAGCGGAATCAGCAACCTCGCACACGCCGTGAGTGCCCGCGAACGTCCACGAAACTGGACTCTTGGCTGATCCATGTTGCTCCACAGTCATTCTTCCTGCCGATGTGGAGAACATGTTGGAACAAATTTGTATATTATGATGATATATGATGTGTGTTTATCACTCATCATATACATTTCTAATATATTCCTTCACATGCACAGACACATGACTCATGTGACACATGTGACATGAAGTTCTTCTACTCTCCCGTCGTCTCCAGTTGCGTCTGTCTTGTCAAGCGGTTCCAGTCGTTTCGCCCAGGGTTCGGAAGGGCCAAGCAGCCCACCTCCGGAGGCGAAGCGAAAACGATCCAAAAGGGAGCAACGATCAACGATCCAAAATTGTTCCTAGTAGCTTCTTGTTACTAGTAGTGATGCCAGGAGACCCTAGTAGCGCCCTTGCTCCTAGTAGCGATGCCCTTCGCTACTAGTAGCGATGCCCTTGCTCCTAGTAGCTTCTTGTTACTAGTTGGTTTCTCGGTGCTGAAGATTTTTGGATCACGAAGCAGATGTGATGGTAAGTGAAATGAAGTCGAAAGTCACCTCAGAGAGAGGTTAGCTGAAGTCCGTCACTGTTTCTCTCACGGCCTGTTTTTGAGGCAACAACCAGAAGAGGATGACCACTTGCAGGAGGGCGGGCGGGCGTTTCCGACGCCTCCGAAGCGCGGGGCACGTCCCCCGCGTCGAAGGAACGGGGCCGAGAGTGACCGGTGGGGACGCAAAAAGAACATCTGTTTAAGGCAACTAGGAATCTTTTAGAGCTCTCCAACCTGGAGGCGATGGCCTTCCTACTTGCGATGGCTTTCCTACTTGCGTAGCATTAGCCTATATATAGAATTTTCCCAGCGTGAAAGCAAAGCAAACCCAATCCCTTCCACCTTTCAAGGCATAGCAGCGACGGGGGATTCGCGAATGCGGTGTGACACACTTAAATTTTAGTCTTTAATGCTTTTGGTGTGACAAATCGAAGCGGAGAAATCACAGGTGAAGCTAGGAGCTCCAGGCCTCCAAAAGCCTTGTAACTTGAGTGATTCGATCACTGCCAGGAGATCATGATCCATTCGGTGAACCTCCTGCTTATGAATACATCTGCAAAGGACATCCCATAGCTGCAGACCTGCAAACATGGACCAGTCGATCAGGTCTCATCAGGTCTGAATGATCTCGTGTGCTGCGAAACACGTTAGGAATTCTTTAGAGCGATGGCCTGTAACGTACTAGCGATGGCCTCCACCCTAGTAGCGATGGCCTCCAACCTAAGAGCGATTGCCTTCAATCAGGGAAGTTGAACCTGAATCGACTATGGACCAGGGGTAGACTAGATGGTTTTTGCTTTGCAACAGCCGTTCGTTCTTGGAGCTCCGTGGTGAAAACACGCAGAATGAGGAAGGTTCCGGGGGAGACAATACTGCATGTGTTAAATTCTCCAATTCAGCAAGCAGCACCTTCAGATCACATTGTGGAAGCATCATATTGCCCAACAAGATAGCAATTGCCCATGACACAGGTTGCTCAAGGCAAAAACCACTCTACTACTTGTCACTTTATCGAAGTTCAAAGCCCTCAGGTGTGCTTGGTCTTGGTGCTGATCCGGAGAGAGATGTTAAAACATGGTACACCCGAACCCAAGTTTCCAGCTTGATTGATTCAACAAATCAGTTCGCAAATGGACGGACTTTCCAAGCAGTTTTGCGCCGAGGAGAAAACACTTCTTTGCTTCCAGAAATTTTCAGAGACCACACCCGGCTTTCTCAGCAGCCAGGCGTGGATCGGTCATAGAAGCGTCGACCACTCATAGCAATGGCCTCTAACCTACTAGCGACCGCCTCCAACCTGGTGCTTTCAGCAATTTCCTGAAGAGGCACTCTTACGGGCGCTGGCTGAGGCACAGCAGCTGACTGCGGTGAGTGATTTCTGCTCTTTGGGTGCCCGTTTCTGGGTGTCTAATTTATATAAGGATATTAAGTGCATGTTAATTATCATACATTGTCTTGGCCTAGGCCATGGATGTAACTGTGCATTTATGAAATTGATCCTCTCAAGTTGTAGTGCTACGAGCTTTTGACTCCAAACCCATTGAATGATCTAGTTCCTTCTTTTGGCAGATGAACCTCACGCCAAAGACCTTCAGAGAGAAGCGCCTGATGAAAGAGGCATGGACGTCGGGACAGGCGCGTCGGGCACCGGGCGTGGTCTTAGCTCAGGTGCAAGAACTGGTGATCAAGCTGTATCGCAAAGAGGAGGCGAGGGGACCTGAAGGGTAGAAGACCAACTCGAAGGGAGATGGAAAGTCTGGGTGAGGGAAAGTAGTGTTACCTTTTTTGTTGTTGCCCACGCGGGGGGGTATGCCGCGGAGGTCGGGAGAGGTAGCTAGTAGCTTACTTCAGCGTCCTTGCTCCTAGTAGTAAGGCCAGGAGCCCTTCGTAGCTTCTTGTTACTAGTAAGTAGTAAGGCCAGGAGCCCCTAGTAGCGTCCTTGCTCCTAGTAAGGCCAGGAACTATTAGTAGCGTCCTTGCTCCTAGTAGCACGGGGCGAGGGAAGAGGATAGACAAGGCCCTTGAAAAGACACATGTTGCTTTGAATTTGCACAGACTCTTGTGCCAGACTGCCGTGCGACGGGTCCTGGAGAATCCGCTTACGGCCAAAAAGGGTGGCTGGCTCTTGGAAGAATTCATGGTTAGCCACTTATGGTCTTCATGGTGTTTGCTTCGCAGCACCGAAAGAATCTTGTTCAAACTCCCCATGTTGATCTTTGCAGGTTGTCCTTGAATGGTTTTCAATGACAACTAAGGCCATGACTGCCACCTACAAGGAGTTTGAGCCTTAGGGACTGAGCAAACATCAGATGGTTTACCTCTTTGACTTCTCGTGTTTATGCTCAGCCAGGCTTATGCGAGTGGAGCAGCTGGAGGTGGACCAGGACCATCTTTTTAGCTTTTGGCCTTGAAAGGTACCCCGTTTAAAGAACTGACTGTAGGAAGCTTGACTAACTTTAGGAGTTCTGAAAGCACTCTTGGGAGGCCTTGGCGGATGAAAACGGCTGTGAGCTGGCGGTGATCATTGATTTCCGGCAGGCCTTTCTTTGGGCTGTTGGACAGTCTCCATCCTCCAAACACAGGGAGTTTGCTGAGAGAGAATCTCTCAACAACTCAGTGAAGTCAGGCATTTGCGTTCCAAACCACTTTCAGATCATCTTGTAGGTTGGAGGCCATCGCTAGTAGGTTGGAGGCCATCGCTAGTTGAATGCTTTTGAATCTTTGATCATTGAAACAGTTGACTTTGGTTCCCAGCTTCTGTGTTTGCACTCCGTAGGTCCTTTTTTTCGTTTTGCAGGTGTACAATGAGTCGAAGTCTCAAGATTCCTTGGTGGTGAAGGAGATCCCTTGACTGAGTTGACATTTTGATGAAGAAAACTCAACATCCGTCTCGTTTTGTTCAGCAGGCTTCACATGTTGGTGTTTGCAAAGGCCATTCAGGATCCACGCGACTGCTTCTTGACTCTTTGAAGGACCTCCTAGGGATCTTGGCCAAGGTTGGCATCCGAAACCCAACGGACAAGGAGATCCGCCCAGACAGAGCTTTGTGCCGTTGAAGAGTCCGGTTCGATCCCGTTCGATCCACTAGACTCGATGAAGAAGACGGAAGAAGAACAGATGGGGGTTCCAGATGTTCCCAGGAGCTGGCGGCCTTGCTGAATGTCTCCTTGGGAAAGAACATGGAGTTGAGTCGTCACCAGAAGATCTCCTTTGCTGCAGTCCCAAGTCTCCTTTGTTGAAAAGCTCAACGACGGATTAAACACTCAACAACTTAGGATGACTTTATTCCGCTGATGATGAGGGTCCAGGTCGGACACGCTTTCTTCATCTCACAACCACTTTGTAAGCCCAACAAGTTGTTGTGCGTGTGAAAGGAGTCATCTTCCAACTTGTTTGATGTCATGAAACTGTGCTGTTTCCAGACGATGCTCGCGCAACTCTA
>CAXIVM010000715.1:0-23579 GCA_964035705.1 Porites rus | reverse complement strand
GGAAGCTGGGATGGCCTGGAAGTGACTTCATCGTCTCAAAGGGATCACCAGCCGTTGGTGGCCGTTCCGAGCCGCCAACAGCAATAGGATCTAGAAGTCAATATCGATCACACACTTGTTGACATGCTTACTGACTCGAAAGCGGTTGCCACACGCCAGCCTAAGTAAACCGCCCAAGGTTCAGGTATTACGGTAAGTTAAAGATCTCCAGAGCTCAAAGCGAAAAACGAACGAGCGACAGACGCGCATTAGCCCTTTACAGTCTTTACAGGTAAGTTAAAGATCTCCAAAGCTCAGAACGAAAACGAACGAGCGACAGGATGACGGCGAAACGTGCATTAACCCCTGATGAAGTACCTGAAAACGTAAACACCTCCTGGAACAACAACAGGTACATGAACCACCATGAAACAAACCAAGGGACCACAGCAACCAATCAACAGTTTAACAATAGCAGGTACGTTTTCACCTCCCTGGCGCACGGTCTTCGTTGGCCAGGACGCGCGCCAGGGAGTCCTGGCCCCCTGCTGCTTAAAAATGAAAGCCAAAGCGAAACACTCCAAAAGGAACCCTGTGACTCCAAGGGGTACACCCCTGCTGCTTGACCCGAGGGGAGGCGAATGCGCGTGTGCGCGCAACACGGACAAACAGATGAAGACATGAAAAGGGGACAAGACAGGACAAAGGTGTACGTGGTTGCGATGAAGAGGAACCAAGTGCACAGGGACAAACAATGAACCCCGCCTCGTTATAAAACCTGAGCGACCTGAAACCTGGGTTTAAAGTGTATGTGGATGTGCACGTACACACTGAGAGGGCCGGGCCAATGTGTGCGCAAAGGAAAGACGGAATGAAGTGCCAAGACATGAAGACAGGAGGACATGAAAGAAAAGAGGAAAACAGATGTGTGTGAGGGGGAGAAAAGGAAGAAAAGGGAACCAAATGGAGGGGACGAGAACCGATGAAATCCAAACCTCATTGAAAACCTGTTGCGGAGGCCTCGTTTGTAAGTGCGCTGTGCACGAGGAAGGGAGGGGTAGGGAGAGAAGAGAGAAAAGACAAAGAAAACGACGATGTTCCCAGCTAGGACACAAGCGTCCAAGGACACACCAAGAAAGGAAGAGAAGGGTTCCCAGCTATGACGAAAGCATCCACATCCCGAAAAAGGAAAAAGGAAAAGAGGGGAGGGAAAGGGGAGGAGAGGGGCTAAGGTCCCGACAGGCTCCAATGAAACTTGAATGACTTCGGCCGCTGCGGCCACGTACACCGTGCCAAAATGGCTGGCTGCTCTGACCGCTATGGTCACCGAAAGGCATGCCCGAAGGCGGCCAGCTTAGAATTCAATAGTTCAGCAAATCTTGGCAAATGACTTTGGCTTAAGCCACCTACGCTCGCTGCGAGCTGCTCTGTATCCGGGCAGGGGATACGTTCGACAAACCCCCGTTCAACAGGTCCACATGGGCCACTCGTCGGGGTCACCCTGGGCTCTCACTGAGGAGACACACTTATTGACATGCGTGCTGACTCGAAAGCGGTTGCCAAACGCCAGCCTAAGTAAACCGCCTAAGGTTCAGGTAAGTTAAAGATCTCCAGAGCTCAAAACGAAAAACGAACGAGCGACAGGATGACGGCGAGACGTGCATTAGCCCTTTATGAATCACCTGAAAACCTAAACACCTCCTGGAACAACATCCGGTACATGAACCACCATGAAACAAACCAAGGGACCACAGCAACCAATCAACAGTTTAACAGTAGCAGGTACGCTTCACCTCCCTGGCGCGCGGTCTTCGTTGGCCAGGACGCGCGCCAGGGAGTCCTGGCCCCCTGCTGCTTGAAAATGAAAGCCAAAGCGAAACACTCCAAACGGAACCCTGTGACCAAGGGGTACACCCCTGAGGAACCCTGTGACTCCAAGGGTTACACACGCTTATAGAAATGCGTACGGATGTGAATGCGGTGCCACACGCCAGCCCAAGTGAAAAACCTCAGAAACCAGGACAGGTAAAGTATGGGGTTCCAAACCTCTCAAAGCCTACGTGGCCTCCAACTCCAAATCGACACATCCAAAGCGACAATGCACATCTGCCGATGAAGAACCGTTGCAAAGGCTGGAAATCTTCTTCTAGTTGGAAGCAGGGCCCATGATGAAGTGTCTCAAGTAAACCTGCAGGTACACACGGATGATCAGTCCGTGCATCCCACTCCAAGGCATAGCTTCGTTGCACTGAGTCTGCCAAGGAGTGCTCAGTGCCCCTGCTTGAAACAAAAGCAAGTTTAATCCCAATTCAAAAGAATCCCTGTGACTACAAGGGGCACACATACACACGCCTCCCCGAGGGGAGGTGTAAAACTAAGGTTAAGGCAAATGTGCACGTACGCGCGCGCGCGCAAGAGACAAAGTAATGAAGCCATGACAGAAGGACGGGACGGGACAAAGGTGCGTGTGGTTGTGATGAAAGGGGAACCAAGCGCACAGGGACAAACAATGAAACCCACCTCATTATAAACACCTGGGCCGCCCAAAACCTGAGTTTAAAGTACATGTAGTTGTGCACGTGCACGCTAAGGCCGGGACCAATGTGCGCGCAAACGAAAGAAAGGATGAGATGAAAGACATGAAGACAGGAGGACATGAAAGAAAAGAGGAGAACAGAGGTGTGTGAAGGGGAAAAGGATGAAAAGGGAACCAAATGGAGGGGACGGGATGCAAACCAATGAGCCCAAGCCTCACTAAAGAACCTAGGCAAGCCTCGTTGAACATGTACGTGCTGTGTGTGCACCTAAGCTCACGACAGACTCCCATGAGTCTAGACAAACTTGGGCCGCTACGGCCACGTTTGCCGTGCCAAAATGGCTGGCTGGTCAGACCGCTGCGGTCACGTAAAGGCATAAGCCAACTTGGAATTCCAAACGTAAGACATAAGTCGGAGTTCTCTCGGCCTAGGCCACCTACGCCCGCTCTGGGCACGTACATCTCCGGGCAGGGGAGACAACGACAAACGCCCATTCAACGGGTCCACAGTGGGCACTCTTCGGGCTCACCCTGGGCTCTCACGGGGAGAGACACACTTATAGAAATGCATACGGATGTGAATGCGGTGCCACACGCCAGCCTAAGTGAAAAGCCGCAGAAGCCAGGACAGGTAAAGTATGGGGTTCCAAACCTCTCAAAGCCTACGCGGCCTCCAACTCCAAATCGACACATCCAAAGCGACAATGCACATCTGCCGATGAAGAGCCGTTGCAAAGGCTGGAAATCTTGTTCTAGTTAGAAGCAGGGCCCATGATGAAATGTCTCAAGTAAACCTGCAGGCACACACGGATGATCAGTCCGTGCATCCCACTCCAAGGCATAGCTTCGTTGCACTGAGTTTGCCAAGGAGTGCTCAGTGCCCCTGCTTGACACAAAAGCAAGTTTAATCCCAATTCAAAAGAATCCCTGTGACTACAAGGGGCACACACACACCCTCGACAACGGCTTGTTTGTGAAAAATCATATGGTGCTGCAGCGTTGGATTTTTTCAACGTCCTGGCACATCTGGCCACTCTAGTCCCACGATACCATGTTCTCTAGTCTCTAGTCTAGTCAACACAACTTTCTTCAGCCTTACCTCCGGGCCAGTGTTTCTGACCGGGCCTCAGCCCTTCCCATTTTCCGTAGATCACATGGAACCCACGAAGCATGACACACTCCGGAGAATCAACATCTCTGAAACATGTTTCAAACCCTCCAATCTTTGTTGATGATCATCAAAACCTGGACAAATCAACATCTCACTTTCTTTTGTCAAACCCTTCAATCCCCAATACGGTCGATTTTTCCCAACCCTCCAGGATCCAAGCGACTGTGACGTGCTTCACGGTGCAGCAATAGCACTTGGTGTTGGAGAGTCGGAAGTCCTGCCTGTGGCGAGGCGGCCGGATCCAGTGGATGCAGGCTGACAGCAATCCCTTGGCTGACAGGTTTCAACACATGGAGTAACTCTTGGGTTGGAGGCCATCGCTAGTAGGTTGAAAACCGTCGCTAGTATGGTTGGAGATTCTGTATTGAGGACTCAAATCTAACCCAGCTATGGTTGGAAGCAAAGCAGCTGCGGGCATATGTAGGGGAAGGTGATGGAAGGCGGTAACTTTTGGACTCCAAGTGACAGGGTACAGTGCTCAATCTGTTCATGGGATGTGTGAACTTGTGGTGCTTTGTGTACTCCTATTGTTTCGGCCATAGGGTAGCCTCAAAATGGGTAGATATGTGAACAAGAACGCTAGTAGGGGCTCCTGGCCGTACTACTAGGAGCAAGGACGCTACTAGTCAAAGGAAGTTTAGTGTGCAAAACTTCCGTGTTACGGACATTCAACAGCTGTTCAACCACCACTCATCATACACCACTCATCATACACCACTCATCATACACCACTCATCATACACCCACTCATCATACACCCACTCATCATACACCACTCATCATACACCACTCATCATACACCACTCATCATACACCACTCATCATACACCACTCATCATACACCACTCATCATACACCACTCATCATACACCACTCATCATACACCACGCATCATACACCACTCATCATACACCACGCATCATACACCACTCATCATACACCACTCATCATACACCACTCATCATACACCACTCATCATACACCACTCATCATACACCACTCATCATACACCACTCATCATACACCACTCATCATACACCACTCATCATACACCACTCATCATACACCACTCATCATACACTACTCATCATACACCACTCATCATACACGACTGATCACACACCACTCATCATACACCGCTCATACACCAGCTCTGGTTTCAACAGCTCAAGCTCCAGGCAACTCCAGCTCCAGGTGCAGATTTCGTGGCAGGTGCAGCACTTTGTGAACCTCCCTGTGCAGATTCGTGGCAGGTGCAGCACTTTGTGAACCTCCATGTGCAGATGTCGTGGTAGGTGCAGCACTTTGTGAACCTCCATGTGCAGATTTCGTGGCAGGTGCAGCACTTTGTGAACCTCCACGTGCAGATTTCGTGGCAGGCGCAGCACTTTGAGCACCTCCATGTGCAGATTTCGTGGCAGGCGCAATACAAAATGCGTTGCGGAGAGATAGCGAACGAACGAAATGCTGTATTTTTCAATGGAACCGGTGGCTCCGAAGCTGGCAAGTCAAGGTCTGCGGAACGACGGTTGCGAGACGGTCTCGGGTCATGCTCGGATCATTCTCGGATCATTCTCGGGCATGGTCGGAATCGTCCGTCCATTGGGATTAGAGGTTTCACTTGTTTCTTGAAGTGAAGATTTCGTGGCAGGTGCAGCACTTTGTGAACCTCCATGTGCAGATTTCGTGGCAGGCGCAGCACTTTGTGTACCTCCATGTGCAGATGTCGTGGTAGGTGCAGCACTTTGTGAACCTCCATGTGCAGATTTCGTGGCAGGTGCAGCACTTTGTGTACCTCCATGTGCAGATGTCCTGGCAGGCACAGCACTTTGGGAACCTCCATGTGCAGATTTCGTGGCAGGCGCAATACAAAATGCGTTGCGGAGAGATAGCGAACGCACGAAATGCTGTATTTTTCAATGGAACCGGTGGCTCCGAAGCTGGCAAGTCAAGGTCTGCGGAACGACGGTTGCGAGACGGTCTCGGGTCATGCTCGGATCATTCTCGGGCATGGTCGGAATCGTCCCTCCATCGGGATTAGAGTTTTCACTTGTTTCTTGAAGTGCAGATTTCGTGGCAGGTGCAGCACTTTGTGAACCTCCATGTGCAGATTTCGTGGCAGGTGCAGCACTTTGTGTACCTCCATGTGCAGATTTCCTAGCAGGCACAGCACTTTGTGAACCTCCATGTGCAGATTTCGTGGCAGGCACAGCACTTTGTGAACCTCCATGTGCAGATTTCGTGGCAGGTGCAGCACTTTGTGTACCTCCATGTGCAGATTTCCTGGCAGGCACAGCACTTTGGGGACCTCCATGTGCAGATTTCGTGGCAGGCGCAATACAAAATGCGTCGCGGAGAGATAGCGAACGAACGAAATGCTGTATTTTTCAATGGAACCGGTGGCTCCGAAGCTGGCAAGTCAAGGTCTGCGGAACGACGGTTGCGAGACGGTCTCGGGTCATGCTCGGATCATTCTCGGATCATTCTCGGGCATGGTCGGAATCGTCCCTCCATCGGGATTAGAGTTTTCACTTGTTTCTTGAAGTGCAGATTTCGTGGCAGGCAAAGCACTTTGTGAACCTGCATGTGCAGATTTCGTGGCAGGCACAACACATTGTGAACCTCCATGTGCAGATTTCGTGGCAGGCGCAGCGCTTTGTGAACCTCCATGTGCAACAGACAAGCAGCAGCAGCAACAGACAAGCAGCAGCAGCAACAGACAAGCAGCAGCAGATAAGCAGCAGCAGCAACAGACAAGCAGCAGCAGCAACAGACAAGCAGCAGCAGCAACAGACAAGCAGCAGCAGCAACAGACAAGCACCAGCAGCAACAGACAAGCAGCAGCAGCAGACAAGCAGCAGCAGCAGACAAGCAGCAGCAGCAGACAAGCCAAGCAGCAGCAGACAAGCAGCAGCAGACAAGCAGCAGCAGACAAGCAGCAGCAGCAGACAAGCAGCAAACAAGCAGCAGCCAGGAGGCAGCAGCAGCAGCAGACAAGCAGCAGACAAGCAGCAAACAAGCAGCAAACAAGCAGCAGCAGCAGACAAGCAGCAGCAGCAACAGACAAGCAGCAGCATCAGACAAACAGCAGCAGCAGACAAGCAGCAGCAGCTGACAAGCAGCAGCAGCAGCAGACAAGCAGCAGCAGCAGCAGACAAGCCAAGCAGCAGCAGACAAGCAGCAGCAGCAGCAACAGACAAGCAGCAGCAGCAGCAGACAAGCAGCAAACAAGCAGCAGCCAGGAGGCAGCAGCAGCAGCAGACAAGCAGCAGACAAGCAGCAGCAGCAGACAAGCAGCAGCAGCAGCCAGGCAGCAGCAGCAGCAGCCAGGCAGCAACAGCAGCAGCGCACAAACCCAGGCTCCAAAGCACACACAGGTACCACTTCCTCTACTTGAAGTAAAAACATCAACAGCGCTCGCTTTGTGACAACCAGTTTGCAACCTAGTGGCGGCTTTATTGAATTTCTGGTGTGCACTATGCGCATGGAAAAGACATCTGCTGAGAAAAAAGTCTATCTGCTAAACACCAGCAGGACACAATATTGCATCGACTTCCAAAAATCCTTCCCCAAGCTGGGACGCACAATTTATCAAAACGCATCGACTTTCACATCTTGGAGTAGGACGTAAGAAAACTTACGTCCTATATAACGTGGCAGGCACAGCATCTGGGGAGCTGGAAGCTGAGAACTGGCGACTTTCTAGTACAACTCTAGTACGCGGAGCAATCTGTAGAGCTGGAAGCTGAGAACTGGCGACTTTCTAGTACAACTTTAGTACGCGGAGCAATCTGTAGAGCTGGAAGCTGAGAACTGGCGACATTGTAGTACAACTTTAGTACGCGGAGTATCTGGCAAGCTGGACGATGAGAACTGGCGACTTTGTAGTACAACTTCAGTACGCGGAGCAATCTGTGCAGCTAGAAGCTGAGAACTGGCGACTTCGCAGTACAACTTTAGTACACGGAGTATCTGGCGAGCTGGACGAGGAGAACTGGCGACTTTGTAGTACAACTTTACTACGCGGAGTATCTGTGGAGCTGGATGGTGAGAACTGGCGACTTTCTAATGCAACTTTAGTACGCGGAGCAATCTGTAGAGCTGGAAGCTGAGAACTGGCGACTTTGTAGTACAACTTTAGTACGCGGAGTATCTGTGGAGCTGGATGGTGAGAACTGGCGACTTTCTAGTACAACTTTAGTACGCGGAGCAATCTGTAGAGCTGGAAGCTGAGAACTGGCGACTTTGTAGTACAACTTTAGTACGCGGAGCAATCTGTGGAGCTGGAAGCTGAGAACTGGCGACTTTCTAGTACAACTTTAGTACGCGGAGCAATCTGTAGAGCTGGAAGCTGAGAACTGGCGACTTTCTAGTACAACTTTAGTACGCGGAGCAATCTGTAGAGCTGGAAGCTGAGAACTGGCGACATTGTAGTACAACTTTAGTACGCGGAGTATCTGGCAAGCTGGACGATGAGAACTGGCGACTTTGTAGTACAACTTCAGTACGCGGAGCAATCTGTGCAGCTAGAAGCTGAGAACTGGCGACTTCGCAGTACAACTTTAGTACGCGGAGCAATCTGTAGAGCTGGAAGCTGAGAACTGGCGACTTTCTAGTACAACTTTAGTACGCGGAGCAATCTGTAGAGCTGGAATTTAGTACGCGGAGCAATCTGTAGAGCTGGAAGCTGAGAACTGGCGACTTTCAAGTACAACTTTAGTACGCGGAGCAATCTGTAGAGCTGGAAGCTGAGAACTGGCGACTTTGTAGTACAACTTTAGTACGCGGAGCAATCTGTGCAGCTAGAAGCTGAGAACTGGCGACTGTGTAGTACAACTTTAGTACGCGGAGCAAGCTGTGCAGCTAGAAGCTGAGAACTGGCGACTTTGTAGTACAACTTTAGTACGCGGAGCAATCTGTGAAGCTGGAAGCTGAGAACTGGCGACTTTCTAGTACAACTTTAGTACGCGGAGCAATCTGTAGAGCTGGAAGCTGAGAACTGGCGACTTTCTAGTACAACTTTAGTACGCGGAGCAATCTGTAGAGCTGGAAGCTGAGAACTGGCGACATTGTAGTACAACTTTAGTACGCGGAGCAATCTGTAGAGCTGGAAGCTGAGAACTGGCGACTTTCAAGTACAACTTTAGTACGCGGAGCAATCTGTAGAGCTGGAAGCTGAGAACTGGCGACGTTGTAGTACAACTTTAGTACGCGGAGCAATCTGTGCAGCTAGAAGCTGAGAACTGGCGACTGTGTAGTACAACTGCAGTACGCGGAGCATCTAGGGAGGTGGAAGATGAGAACTGACTGGCGACTTTCTAGTACAACTTTAGCACGCGGAACAACCTGTGGAGCTGGAAGCTGAGAACTCGCCACTTTGTAGTACAAGTGTAGTACGCGGAGGAGTCAGCTCTCGCTGCTGAGTCATCTCTCGCGGCGTGCAGGTTTGGCACAGTTCATACTGATAGTATTTGGTTGCATTTATGCAGGACAGGACATTCAACTGCTGGTCAATACACCACTCAGCATACACCACTCATCATACACCACTCGTCATACACCCCTCTTGTCGTGGCAAAGATACAACCCAGTACGCTGTTGTGAGCTGCTGATCCTGCAGGGGGCACACACCTTACACACGTGGAATCCCATGGGTCAAAAGTCCGGAGCGCGTGCGTTTGACTGGAGGACGCGCATGTTGGAGAGAACGTGGACACTCCTATAGGTCAATTTGTTCTTATAGGAAACTTCCGCCGCCGGCTTGCCCGGGAACTGCTTGTAACAAAGGGCATCGCTACTAGGAACAAGAACGCTACTAGGAGATATGTGAACTTTTGCTACATGCTTTTTTACACGAAGGATATATCGGAGGTGTTCGCAGTTATACCTGGCTTTGGCCACACGAAATCATCGGAATGAAGCAGCAAATCATGGAGGAAAGCATTCCTACTGAAGTGTTCCAGGTGGGGCGGTCAAAATGACACAGTCAACGTATGCTTTTTTCTGGACCTGGGCCATTTCGGCCATGGAGGAAGTGTGTCTTCCACGACCATGCCGCTTTTTGGGAGGGTCAGTTGTCATGTGTAGTAGCTCAGTAGCAGTGGTCATAAGTCAGAGTTCTGCATGGCTTTCAACAGTTTTGGAAATTCCACAGTGAGGCCATGATCTCCAGCCCTCTGCATCCAGGTCTCAATTGCTCCTGGAGCACATGAACCTTGAAAACCAACCAAGCGCCGCGAGGGAGACGCCAGGGAGGGCTCTCTCTCTGCGAATAAAAGGGAGCACATCTGGAGATCTTTGACAAGCAACCACTAGGAAGGATTGCTCTAAACAGGAATGATTGTCTGTGGCTAAATATCTGAGAGGTGCTCCAGTATATATCATGAGAATCACTGTCACCTGTTGCCATGAAGGACCTTGGGCCTGGATCCTGGGCGATTTCATTCCGGGGAGGATTGAATAACTTCGATTGGGAACTTCACAGGAGTTTTCTTTCTCCGAGCTCCAAGCCACTGGACTTCCAGTTTATCCTCCCATGCAACTAAAATGGATTGGACAGCAAATCTCTGAATGGAAGAGGACTGTCCTCTACAAACAGGAAGTCGTAAACAAATCATGTCACTTTTCAAGGGAGAGAGAGTAACCTCCTCCTTGCACTGGATGCACCAAATGTTGTACACCCAACGTGCACACCCAACGTAGACCAATCTTCAGGATCTAATTTAGGCTTTCCAGTGTGTTGGAGTCCTTCAAGCAGTATCAGCAAAAAGGTACTGCTGAAACAAATGACATGATATTGCGAATGTCCAGTGATCTCCATTCTAGAGCTGTTGAAGAAACCTATGGCAGAGCTGTTCCGATTTGACCGGAACCAGTTGGGTTTCTTTGGTGGTCCTTTTGCGCCGGGTCCCCCACCACGCACCTTTCCGCCCATCCCTCGGCCCTTCAAGGCGCCGAATGGAAGTAGCCCCGAAAGACCGCGGCCGCAGGGTAGCTCAAGATCAAGACCGCCAGAGACACGCCCCCGAGCAACTCCATATGATCCCAACCGTAGGAAAACACGCAAACCTGGCCGCTGGAGGAGGGTTGAGCAGGAAAGAACATCGTTCAGGTGGGTCAATGATCTGCTTCTTCACATCTTTTACGGTTGATCAAACATGATCATTGCTGCTTTGTAGTGTTGACTTCCGAAGTAAACAACATTGCATGAGGGCCCATGTCTAAATCCAAACCAACCCAAGGCTTCATTCTCCAAATCCTTGATTGCTAGGGGGAGTGACTAGGCCGAGCACTGAGCATTGTGCTGCGGCCCCCCAGCTGATGCCGTCACCGTCACTCGCTCCAAAGACATGTCAAAGAGAGCACGTGCACAACCGAGTGGCTAAGATGATGAAGAAGCTGGACAACGATAAAACGATGGCTAAGACGCAGGGCCCCAACAGCGTGGGTCGAATGGCCAAATGTCCTGGTCCCACAGGCAGGCAGAAGCTACGAGGAGAGGCAGGATGCGCGTGGGAACCTGCGAATAGAACACAGGTGTGCATTCTTGGGTGTGCAAAAGTGCCTGGGTGTGTGTGGGGCGCTTGGGGCATTTGCTTGTGATGTGGGCCTGTGCTGTTCAAGAGTGAACACAATCCCAAATCAGATCCAAGTTCTTTCGAAGAAGCAACACATCACCGCATATCTCAGGTCACATCCAAAGAGCTTTCCCCCTGTCCGTGCTTCGGCGCCGAAGGCGATGTCGGTGAGGGTCCTTTTTCTTGGACGATTTCCATACCAAAGACTGACTGACTGCGACGAAAGTAGGGAATCAGGGAATGAAGAATGAGCCCCCAATAGAGATCCTATTGGATCCAGCCAATTCCCTCATTCCCCACCCTGCTTTCGTCCGTCGCACCAGTCAAAAAGATGTGGTCCCAAGATGTGAACTTTCGACTTCTTCGCTTGGAATTCGAGGAATCGGATGCTTTCGACAGGTTGGAAAACCCATCTGAGGCGAATGATGATCTGATTGCTAGTTTGGCTTCCCGAGATCTTCCGAGTGTTAAACACACGCAAACACATGCTGCACCACTTGCGACAGGTTTGCAGGTCTTACAAACGAAATTTGTCTGCGATGTTGTAAAACATCTGGAACACATCTTACTAAGCAACGATCTTCCTTGGACCCGAACGCACCAAGCATCACCAAACCTATCCATTTCACCAGCTCCTCTACTCCGCCAGCTCCTCTACTCCCCACCGTCCTTTGGCCATGCCGCCAGCTCCACGGCTCTTCACGAAGGCGGCCAGTTCCTCAGGCGCTTGGTCATCAGCTTTGGTCGTTGCCATCGGCGTTGCCGTCCGTGTTGCCAAACCAACCACTCCGGGGATCGGCAAAAGAAAAAACAGCCCTCAGCCGAGCTGCGAACATGCACCATAACCTCTCTGCATAGGTCTTGTCCCATAGGACCAGCATCTTTTGAGAGCGCTTCCTGAGTGGCGAGCAGTTTTCGAAAGAGATGCAGGTCAGGTTCGAGGAGCGTCCTTCTTTTCTAACTTTTCTCTCTAGATTGCAAAAAGGCATCCTACACTACTCTCCAACAGTCCTCAAACACCGTCTCCTTTGCGGAACTGCTACACTCGGACCGCCGCTTTTGGGGAGGTTCACCCCAGCACGATGGAGTCGGGTACACCGGAGAGCAACCCCGTCGAAACAAACATCGGAAAGCGAAGACACAGAATCACAGGATGACGAACGAAGCGAATCTATCATTCTGAGCAAAACAGCCGTTTAAAGGATCCTATGCGGAGTGAAGAAACATGAAGTCGTTTGAAGTCCTATTCCGACCAGGAAAACAATTTCATTCTTTCGGAATCTTTCATGTCAATGAAGGAACTGCACGAAATTTTCTCTTTCTTTCTGTCTCCACACAGATCTGCGGTTTTTCACCTAGCAACTCTCCCTCCCTCTTCATCTGTCCCATTCTTGGAGCTTTCTTTCTTCGCTTCAGTGTCCCATGTCACAAAACAAGGCACAGGATGCCGCTCATGCTGCGGATGCCCTCCGCCTTGCTACGCGCGTGGCTTTGGTGGATGCAGCAGGCGTCCAAGAAGATTCGCTCCTCGTCGTGCCGTCGTCACGCCGCCGTCGTGGCGGTGAAACCACCACGGAACGGAACGGAACGCCACCGGCGCGGGCGGGGTCGATGGTTTTCGTAGGGGTAGCCATTGGAAACAGTGGGTGGAGCACCAAAGATGTCTTTGGAGTGAGTGCCAGAAGTTCTTCGCATCTGCGACCCCTTCTTCTCTTTGAGTTCAACCATGCCCCCCCCTGTTCCACCCCCCAGCTCCACTGATCCTCCTCCGCACCAGCGGAGCGCCCGCTCACCGAGTGGCACGGCCAGGCCAGGTGAAGAGCGTCAAGAAGAAGCCGAGGAATCCTCGGCTGCTCCGCTGCTCCGCTGGATTTGCTCGTTCCATCCGGGCCCAGCGTCGGACGCGTCTCCACCAGGTTGGTGGGACGAGGTCGGTGGCATGTTTTTGGTGACTTTCGGCAACTTCCTCCATTTGGGTGATGACTGTGTGTTTGGGGGCTGTTTTTTGGTCGAGTCCCAGGGGTGTTGTGTTGCTGCCCCTTTTTGTTCGTGCTGTCCCTCGTGGTGGATGAGAGAAAGTACTCACTTAGATCCTTGGATTTCTCACCATTCGAGAGCTGTGAGATTGGTGAACCGTACCAATTGGCCACTGAGAGTTGGGTACGTTGGCTACATCAAAACAGGGGCTCCCCAGGTGATGTGACCCCAACCACAGCCAACGACGGACCCCAACCTGTCACCTGCACAGCACAGCATGCTCTTAGCAGTGCTGTGTCGGGAAAAGGAACACCTCTGGGTCGGTCCACCTGCCGTGGGATTCGGTGCTTCTCTGCCGCCCCGACGACGCGCGGCCCAAACGAAGGCTCTAATTGAGGGTGAAAGCCTTGCATTGGCAACAAGTATAGGGATGATTTGGGCAGACCGGGTGGCAGAAAAGGCCAGTCCGGGTATGTACAGGATGGCCCCATCGAGTCCAGACTTGCTGTGCTGTCTGACGCAAAGAGGTGCCCTCCCATGGGGCCCAAGGGCACCATCTTGGGTGATGACGGTTCCTTGCCGACCTTTTCCCCAAACTCGTGATCATCTGTCCTTTCACCAACTGTTACTAGTTTACAGGGATGCACGCTCTTTCTTGAACCCTAAACCCTTCACTGGTTCCGCCAAGGCTCCGAAGATGGTGTTCCACAGTGAAATGGTGCCTGGAACGGAAGGCGCTTCTCGACGGAATTCTCTCCGGAACGGCACAGGAACCGCCCCAAAATCCCACTCCGATGGCTTGTTGGAACCGCCATCTGCCGCGTTGGGGGCCTCCGTTTTCTTTTAACCCAAAGGCAACACCAGGGGTCCGGGTGGGATTCCGGCACAAAGGCTTCTTCGTGAAAGACGGCAATTCGTGAAAGCCCTTAGAACCAGCAATTGCTTTCAACATCTCGTTTCGGAGGCTGCAACAAAGGTAGCCAAATAAACGGTCCAACGCCAACAACTCCAATTATCTTCACCACAGTTGTAAATAAACAACGCTGAAATGCCTTCCGCCGGGAAGTCCATTGGGGTCTGTTCCGGTGTCGTCTTGATCCCAGAAACGACTGCCCAAAGAAATCTCTTCTCCTCAGAACGGTATCAAGCGTCCGTCGTTGGGAGAGCAAGGGATGTCATGCATCGGCCATGAACATCCAACCCCCTCCTTTCTACGGACCCGCCCCCAATAAAATCATGTCAGCTTTAGCTTTTGGGTGGGGTTGTTTGGATTGCCGCACCTGATATGCATCCACACCTTTTTTTGGCTGGAGCCTGTCTGCATGAAAGTAAGTGGTGTGTCGGAACCTTCGTGTTTTGGTGCACAGTCGGAACCTTCTGAGTTCACCCACCACCCGTGACACCCCCGCCACCCGTGACCCGTGATCGTTTCCCATGGTGACTAAGGCGGTCTCGATGCCGAAGGGAACGCTGGGAGGCAGTAGGCCGTAGCTGGAGACTGCCGCGCCAATCAAGGCAGCAAGGGTGCCTCAAAAAAAGAAAGAGACGGCCGGTTTGGACGGCCTTTCTTTTTGTTTTAGTTAGGGGGGGTAGGCCGTAGAAGTAGTAGCTATAGCTGGTAGGCTGGTAGATGCTGGTAGGAGCTTTTCCGTGCCCACGCGGGGGGGTAGGACGTAGTTAGTACCTGCAAGTAGCTACTACTGACAGGATGCAGGATAGCTCGCGCTTCTTCAAGGAAACTCCCCCCGCCGCCCTGGCGGCCCTGGCGGGCGGCGGGGGAAGCTTCCTTGAAGAAGCGCTCGCACTAATGATTCGGTTCCTAGATTTTTAGGGAAAGCAACATTTAGCTACTAGTAACATTGTGGCAGAGTGGAAACAGAATCGTCCAAGAGGTCTTGGGGTCTGTGTGAGAGCATTTGATGTGAAGCTTTTGATGCGATTGACGACGACAACAACAACATGGGCAAAGGTTAGTTTGGACTAGTGACTAGTGATAACTTTTTGATACTCTTATCATCTCTTATCCAAGAATAGGAGCTTCGATGACTGAGGGCTGCCAATGTTCTTAATGGACAACAACATGATGCCACCGAACAACGTCTTGGCTCAAAGTATTCGTTGGAGTGCTGAGCGTGTTGCAGCCAACTCACTGGATGATCTCACTTCCATGGGGACCAATCATTGCCGTGTCAATTCAGTCCAAACATCTGTTTTTTGTATTTTACTTTTCGCTGGAAAGGCTTGAACGGCTCAATCAAGGAAACTACAGGCTGGCCGCGATCGTCTTTAAAAGTTCAAGCTGAATCGATCTGTACGCCCTGGTGTTCGCTCTGGCCCCCGATCTCTCTCTCTCTCTGTTCCAGCCGAGGTGGGCCGAGGATTGCTTGGCCGGTTTGGGCGGTGCATGAAGTTCCATGACCGATGGACGACATGGTCTTTAAACACATTTAGGGCCAATGGAACTGAACCAATGGAACAAAACAACCAACTCCTTGGTACGACATCAGGATTTCTGTGACCCAATGAGCTACCTTTTTTCCACATCTGTTTCTTTCTTGACAGGGAGCCCATCACGCCGGCAGGCAAACCTGACAGCGGTGCGGTGATTCAGTGATTTCTTCTTTTCCACCCCAAAAGCAAACGGAACCGCCGAGGATCTCCTGACCCCGCCGTGTCCCTGGAAAATGATTCGTGGTTCACCTTTTCCAGCTGTTCGATTAGAAGGTGTCCCCAATCCGACCTGAGCCGTGCCGATGCACTACATTCGGGGGAAGGTCGTGGAGTTGAAGCAGAAACGCAGCGTCTTGCTCCATCCCTGTTGGAACGAACGAGACCACGGTCACCGGTCACGGCGAATGGGGGCCCCCGTGGCACCGGTCGCGCACCGAGGTCCCTGGTGGACATGTCGAATGAGCTCAGGTTGGAAGTGGTCGAGCTCGGTTGTATGGAGAGTGGTGCCGGTGCCCAAATAGGGAGACCTCCCAGTGCACTGGATGACTAAAACCCATTGGTATCCCGTATCCCCCTATATTAGAATACACACACACACATATGACTTGTTGTGCGCAAGACAGGCTCGCTAAGGAACCACCGAAGAGGCCTTCTTTGTGCCATTCGACCATTCTGAATGGGGTCCAAAACGTAACACAACACAAACGATCACAAAAGCAGTATGCCATGTTGGCCAGAACCAGGTTTGTTTTGGTTTCGCCTAAATCTGGCAATTCCAGTAGCTCTTTGACATCCAAGAGAGGTAGCGAACCTCATTTGCCACAGCCATCAACCCGTTAAGGCCCGAAACACTGATTTCAACCGCCCTGATGAAGAACCATCCTTTACCATCTGCCTGGCAGAACCATCCGGTCTGCTCACTTGGGTCAACGGTGCCAGAACATCAAGAATTAGAGCCGACCATTGTCTTAACATCAGCCCCCTGACTAACATAGATGCTCTTCCCTGCTTAAGGGAAGTCAATTCCACAACACACCCAATTGAGTTCGATGCGGACCAGGTTCCCATGGTCGACGATGAGGATTTTGACTGCCCCAGGATGCATGGGATGATGATCGTTCAATGTGGATCAAATGTCCAGCACTGGTCAAATGAGTCAAAATATCTAAAAGCATCGCGATCCCCGCTCGCTTCAAGGCATCAGAAACCCTGATCAAAAAGATCTGCTGAAGGGAGACATGTCGGTTGTTACCCTTCACACCATCCTTCCTGTTTTTCGTGGCTGGCAGGTCCCCAAAGGAAAGACCTTTGGATCGCCCCTTTTTCGCACTCAAAAAATGGAACTTCCATTGGATCGCTCGCCTGCCCGCCTATCCGCAACGGCCAAGGATGGAAGGTACAGCAAGCAGCCGGCTCCCAGCAAGAAGTTCAGTTGGGTGTAATTCTTCAGCAAAGGCTCGCAGACCCCGTCAGCAAAGGCTTCAGCAAAAAGCTTCGAAGTTTCCCTGGCTTTTGCACTCTGCCTTCCATTGCAATCGTTGGACGGCTTTTGCTACCTTGCAGCTACGGCGGCGAAAATGGGCAGCCTTGAAAGGCATCTGTCCCGATGTAGCTCTCAGCTGGAAGTTGCACTTCAGCCAAAGAACTGCATCCTTTGAAGGCACAGTTTCCAATATGCTTCACGGACTCAGGGATCTTGATCTTCCTCAAGGAGCTACAACCTTGAAAAGCATTGTCCTCAATCGATGTGAGCGACTCGGGTAGCCTCAGCTCTTCCAAGGAACTACATCCCTTAAAGGCGCAATGGTCGATGGAAGAAATCGACTCTGGGATGGTCACCATCGCCAGGGAGCGGCATCCGGAGAAGCTCCAACATTCGATGCGAGTCAAAGACGAAGGGATCTTCAGCGCGCTCAAAGACTTGCAACCCAAGAAGGCCATGCTCCCCAGCGTGGTGACCGTCTCGGGAAGACTCACACTTCCTGGAGGTGTGTCATGTGTGTGGATAGAACTGTGTCTGTGTGTGTGAATCGCTGGAAAAAAAAGAAACAAACATCATCGGTCCCGGACTGGCAAACCCTGCTTGAATCTCTCTCTCTCTCTATATTTTGTTTGAAAGCCAACCCGATTTCAAAGAAAAGGTCAAAGGTTGACTGATTGGTGTCTTGGCTTCTCAAGGATCTGCAGTTGTTGAAGGCATACTGAAGAATGATCGTCACAGAGGTGGGAATTCACACTTTCCAAAGAGCTACACTCCTGAAAGGCGTTTCTTTTCAATGGCATTGACCGTTGCAGGGATGTTAATACTGCTCAGTGAGCTGCACTTCTGGAAAGCCCTTGATCCAATCGGTCCCCTCAAATAGGGCATGGACAAGCTGGTCAACGCGCTGCAGTCGCAGAAACCATCTTCCGGAATGCAGTCCACTGCACCGGAGAGGGTCACCGTCTTCAAGGCGCTACAGCCATTGAAGACGGAGGGTCCCAGATGGGTCACCGAAGCGGGAAGGGTCAAGGTCGTCAGGGAACTGCAGTGTTGAAAGGCCTTTTCGCTCAGTTGCGTGAGCGAAGTGGAGAAGGTCACTGTTTCCAAGGATGAACAGCCGCTAAAAGCTTCATCTGCGATATGACTCACGGAGTCTGGGAGTGTCAGTGTGACTAAGGAACAACAACCTCTAAAGGCAAAATGTCTGATATGAGTGACTGAGTTGGGAATGGTCACACTCACCAAGGAACTACAGTCTTCGAAGGCACCTTGATCAATGTCTGTCCCAGTCTCAGGGATGGTCACAACCACCAAATCTCTCACGTCGTTTTTTGCGTACTTGTTCCGACACTCAATAGGATTGATGGTGAAAGCGCGTGGACCACTGCGTCAGTAGAGATCCCAGCCATTGCTACACTTTGATCATTGTCTTCCAGCTTTTCTCCCTCCACCACCACATCCACTGTGACCATCTTCCGCGTCAAGGGGTCAGAATCCTCGGGTTGCCATCCTTTCAGCTGTTGCTTAAAATCACGAAGAGTCGTGTCTGGAAAGACTTCAAGAATCACCACCTTGCCGTTCATCAACCGCACTGGAATTCTCATCGCCATTCTTCCGAACAGGAAGGGAGTCCGGACTCACTCGTAGGTATATATTATTTTTAAATATGCCAAGACCTGGAGAGATTTTGGACGCGGCGAGATCGAAGGTTGTCTTTGACTAGCAAGGTCAGGGTTCTGAATGTATGAAAGTGAGTTGTCAGGCACAAGTCGGATTCCCAGTTAGAGTGGTTCAGGCCCAGGGATATCAGGATTTCAGTGGTAAAATTCTTAAGCGAGGAACCGTATCTGATAGGACTCTATGAGCCGAATTGAGGCGACTTTGTGGCCAACCCTTTGAGGCACTGGACGCTTGGTTGATCCGATGATGCAGCGAGGCACGTTGTTTCACGACCAATTGCATATCCCCGGGCTTTGGAGTTGACAAAGAACAGAATCACAACTCTTTTTTTGCAAGTCAGTTTGCCACTCCTGATCACCTGCTTTTGAGTTTCTACATGTTTCTACCACAAAGGCAGGTTGGAGGCCATCGCTAGTAGGTTGGAGGCCGTTGCTTGTATACATTGAAAAAAACATGTCGGCAATCCAAACTACTAGCGATGTCCTGTGCTTATGACATCCCACACCCCTTCGAACATATATCCCTTCGAATCTGACCATTGCTTGCGCCGAGATGAGGCGAAAGCAGGTGCGCGTGGGGAGTTTTCAGCGGCCAGGTACAACTGAAAGGCAGTGGAATGTGAGGAATTGTCACAGGTCACCAACGGTTCCAAAGAAAAGACTTTGCCAGTCCCTTTTCGGAAAAACTGGAGGCTTTGTCTCAGAACCATTTCCAATCATGCTGAAACTACTCCAAAATTGTCCACGAAGCACAAGCATCATGATCATCATGAACGGATCGAATTGGTCGACACATGGTCAACACATGGTCAACACGAGCCGAGCTGATCGACTATGATCGAATTCTGTGCGTACATCCCATCGAGCTGACGCCTCAGACCTCCAAACCATGGTCGATCCCATCTGTTTCTCCCGTCCACCAGCGGATCGACCGTTGCTTCGACCAGTTGGACACATCGGCAGGGTTTCCGGACACACCAGCTGGGTGAAAAAGAAGGGTCCAGTCATTGAATCGAGGAGCAATTGCCAGTTCCTTTTCGAAAAAGATGGAGACTTGTATCTGTTCCAATCATGCGCAAACTACTCCCCTAAAACGAAGCTCAACAATCAAGAGCCGATCGAATTGGTCAACACACATGGTCAACGCATGGTCAACATCGCGTCCATCCCATCGACCTTCGACCCTGTGGACACGGGTTTCCAGGTCAAACAGAAGGGTCCAGTCACTGAATGAATTGATCAGTCTTGTTGATTCATTTTTTGGACGTCGAACAAACTGACATGTCTTTTTTCTGTCAACGGTTCCTTCTCATCACATGATCATCTCACCATCCTTCCTTTTTTTCGCATTGAGGAAGTCTTTGGGTACACGTGACGGAGGGTGCAGGTGAGACCACCGCCATTTGGCGGGATGAAAGACGAGAACTCAGCTTCGCGACTCGGCATTGGCACTGGGAGGAGCGTCTATGAGACAGTCGCAACTCGTGTGCCTGGCGCTCCCATATTGAAGCAAACACAGAAGGGTTGATTCTCCACTCGTGGGCAATGGTAGTGGGTCCAGCAGCAACAGCACGTGCTCAAACTCAGGCAGTTGTGAAAGCCTTCATCATGATCTCTCGGAAAGCACTCCCAACGACAACAAAGGTGCTTGAGCTCGCAGCGTGGTTTGGAATCCTCACCAATGCATTCGTTCCAGTAGTGCACACCCATGCAAAGGCACCAGCAGGGCCAAAACCCCCACGACAGCTTCAAACCATCCCGTTGATGTAATGGATCAACCATTTCCACATCACCACCGCAGGGTTTTTTGCCTTATCTCAGCTTCCACCATCGGTTGGTCAAAGACCCGTTTCGGGAAACGCAGCCATTGAAAACACGAGGAAACGCAGCCTGACATCACCGGTGTCGGTCATACATTTCGACCTCTTTCGTTTTCTACGCATGATTCCACCGACATGTTGGGGAGTGTGGCCGTGTTCAAAAGGCCACCCCTGTTCGTCCTTGTCCCTTCGGGTGAGTTGAATTGATATCGTTTTCAGTCTGTGGCCCGAAGGAATTGCATTGGAAGTCTGCGAAGCTGAAAGTTGTGATTCGGTTAGTCCCTTGCTCCCTAATAGCATTTAATAGCAGCTAATAGCATGAACATAGATCTTTTTTGGTCAAAAAAGAATCAGCCAAGATCAGCCAAGCAGCCCCAAATGATGCACAGCGGCATGTCTGTTGCGGGGAAACTACATATCTGCCGCAAGCAGCAGCATTGATAGACCTGATGGCAAGCAGGGTTGAGGGGATAAGTCAGTTCGCACACGCACTTGCAGCAGGCTGTGAAGCTGGAATGCCCACAAATGGGCTTATCACATCTGCCACAGCCAGTGCCGCAGCAAATGCAGTAGTTCGACCACCAAAGGTCGCGAAACATGTCACCGGGCTTCATTTGACCGCCATGTTCCAGGCCAAACTCGAAGTCGTACCACGGCTCGCGAGGCATTGAATCCAGGAGCCAAGCACCGCGAGCGCGCGGAGCCCACACGAGACGAGCCCCAAATAGCTCAACGAATTCGAAACCAAAATTCACTTGGAAAGTCCAGAGCCCCCACTTGGACGGGACTAAAACATACAATTTGTTTCTTCCATAGTTCTTCTCTTTGCCCAAGCTACAAGTTCGCTGCCGAATGAGGAGGTGGCGGAAGAAACTAGGACAAATTGGGTAGAACGTATGGTCCGATGCGGCAATCACATGCAGGACATTTTCAGGTGGGTGAACCAGTTGTGAATTCTGGCTCTCCACAGGGGTCAGAACATGTCAGCACTCACGTCAATTAGGGAACGCCGGAAGTAGTTCCCTTTTCCTCTTTGATTTGAACTTCATCACACCATATCAAAAAAGGTGTTCACAGGTGACAAAACAAGCGTTCACCTTCTTGAGTCGACGCATGCATGGCCCTAACCACAGAAAATCTGCGGACCTTCTGCACCTTCGTCTGCACCTGTTTACTTCTCCGTTTCGCTTTCGTCTGTCGCTTCCTCATCCGGCGTCGCAGTGCGCACACCTCCAACGCCGGGGAGCCTCGCTTTAGGAAGAGAAGGCTCGAGATCTTCTTCCAGGATTTCCTTTGCCAGCTGTGGGACCAAAACTCATCGATCCTCACCTCGGATGCTTGATGGGATGTTGGACTGCGAAGAACTTCCAACGCACTTTGCCACACGTGACGAACGTCCGATGGCTGTTTCTTTGGGTTTCACTGTTTCGTAATAACAGGCGGTGTCCGCCCGACTGAAGTGGGAAGACTTCCGAAGATCACGGACCCTTTTGAAAAAGAGTGACAAAATTGAACAAACATTGGAACATACTCTTATCTACTCTCTTCCAAGCAAAGAAAAATATACCGCATATACCCCTGTCAGGACATTTTGGAAGGCGATCTCCATCTGCCAGGTTGGGGCTTTGTAAGTTCAATAGCAGAAACATCTTTAATCTCCCAACTGCAAGCTGATTGGCCGATGATGCGGTGCAAGAGCAAACATTGGACATGCTCCAACAACTCTTTTTGTAATATCCCAACCAGTCGCGGCCCCTCATTTCCAGCGGCAAAATGATTACCTAATATATATAGTGCTCATGTAAGCCGCTGCTTTTTCAACAAAGCTGTGCTCTGAGGTTAGTTGGTTCAATAGAAAAACACAGGATGCAACCTGTACATGCCACCCAAAGTGCCAGTCCGCGCCCGGTCCAAAGGCCCTCCAACAACCTGGAACCAGGAACGGAACGACACCTCAGACAAGCGAGTGAAACGCTGTAAAGACTTGGCAGGCCTTTGGGCGCATGCCCCCTCGGTCCATACACAGATGAAAACAGAGCACCCGACACCGGTGTCCACCCCGCCCTATGTTTCAGCCACTGGCTGGATTGAAGGTAGCAGGCTCAAGCTGCAGGACAAGGTGAAAAGACCTGAAGAAAAACAAAGTTCGCAGCTGGGGGCAAGAAGGGGACGGGCCAGCAAATGCTTTTCAAGAACCGAACCAGGTTCATACTTGACCAGGTTCTTTCTGCCAGGTTCGTATTCGACCCAGACAGGAGAATGAAAATGGAGGGCTCATACAGAGACGCGTGTAACCTGGCTGCAGTTGACCAGGAATTTCAAGCACCTTGCAGGTTCGCACTCGACCGGATGATTTGGCGCAGACACGACCAGACCTAACAGGCATTCCAGGTTCGTACTCGACCAGGCCTGAGATATGCCCTCAGAAAAATACCGGCATCTTGCAGGTTCGCGCGCGACCTGACAACCTGCATGGTGAAGATTGTTTGTGGTGCGGAGGGCATGGTCGCTCCTCCTCGCCAGAGGGAGTACCATTGGAATCCCTCCGGCAAAGCCAGATCAAAGAACAGCTCTTTTAAGCGACTACGCAGGAGGCCTGGACTAACAGTATGAAGAAGGTCTCCGGGGGCCAAAGGTGCAACATAACTAGACAGGGCATGGACAAGCCAGCGGTCTTTGACCACAAGCGATTCTTGTTCCCCCATGACGCTGACCACTCTTAGACATCGGGAGAGTCCAGACTACACGAGTTTCACTTGTCCCAAACAGCTCAAGCAATCAGAAGCAAAAGCTTTTGAATCCCCATCATGCCACAAAGCCTTGACGAAATCGCGCACACGGGTGTCCAAAGCCAGAAAAGAGGTGGGGTAAGCATAAAAATAAGCATGTCGTGAAACCGCCAGAAC
>CAXIVM010000714.1:254869-276869 GCA_964035705.1 Porites rus | reverse complement strand
GGGGAGCTCACCATTTTCCAGAAGAGCCTTGGAAAGGCCGCGTTTGTGTCCCATCAGTGGATTGGCAAAGGACATCCAGATCCCGAGTTCAAGCAGTGGCTCGGCAGAGTGCTCCAGCAGTTTGCTCGGCTTCGTGCCGTGATTGGTCTTTTTGTTCGGGTCGAAGGGAACATAGGGAACCGCGGTTCGGATGTCCGATGCTGCTGTTGAAAGATTACAGATGGGGCGATGCAATCACAAGAATGCTGTGCGGCGGTGTGTGTGGACAAGGGGTATAGCTGGAGATATCTTTGGACAAGGGATAGCTGTTTGCTTGTAGGGTATTTGGAGGGGTTGGCTCAGCAACTAATCAGTGATGCCCTTCTTTCCGGAATGGTCAAACTCAATGACCCAGGGTGACTTGTGGGCATTGACCACAGTTGACCACCCTCAGAATCATGAAGACCCCAAGCGTGACTCCCCACGGTTGTGCCTATAGTATGTTGAAAGAGATTGAAAGAGTGTATGTTTTTCCTTAGGTTCGCCCCTCGTACAGAAGAACATTGGATGATCCTTTATGTGGTTTTATGAAGTGCCTTCTTCCAGACCTTTCCTCTATACATTGATCATGTCTTTTCCCACCACACCAGTTTGGCGTTAACTCTCGCTTTGGACCCGGTGACCCGGCACCGCTCAGGATGCAAGTCTTGCAGGACTCGCTGCAGAATCTGATCTCCGGCACCTCTGAGGTGAACGTAGACCTGGTGACCGAGGCTGTGTACTTCCGCTCCAAGGCCGGGTTCCAAGTGGGTGCTTTGAAAAAGCAGCGCTGGAACCGTGGGGAGTTGTTGGGGCCGAAGACTGAAGGGGTGGGTTGGTCACCTATGGGGGGGCTGGATGTGGAAGTCTGTAATGGTTAAGAGCTGAGGGAGGGGTTGGCAGGTCGACACCTGCCGAGAGAGCCCATGTCCCATCGCTGGGCTGAAGCGATGGTCCCACCTTTCGAAGGGTGGTGAATCCTTTGGCGCCCAACATGTCTTAGAGAACCCGTGGAGGATCGACCCCCTCAGCGATCAGGACGGTCGCCTCATCCCTCATCCCCTCGTCGGAACCCCCTCGTGCCTCGTGGCACGGCGGAACCGGCGCTCTGTCAGCACCAGGGGATCAATGCCTCGGAGTGGCAAGCGCAAAATCTCTACTTGTGGTACGACTACTTCTCGTGCCCACAAGCTGCACATGTAAGTGAGCAGGGCCTACAGAAGGCGATCCAGCAGCATCCCATCATATGTCTCCAGGTGCGGGGCCGGGCCGGAAACGTGCAAGGAGCCGGAGGGTTTTCAAACCCGACCAGGTCAGTCTACGGCCCAATAGGCCTTCGCACAAATGGAAAAATACACATGCCAGACAGACACGCCTATGTCATAAAATGCATTAAAATGCGCCAAATATATGAGATATTATGAGGTTTGCAAAAGGAGTTCTTACATGTAAACGCATGAAAAGTCATAGAGGGTTTCAACATGTCTCCAATCCCACTTGGTTACCACCCCCCTGAGGTGCGACTTCTTCGTGGCACTTTGCCCGGTGCTGTCCAATCCAGAGGAGACCGAGACCTTCAGCGAGCACAGTTGGGCCCACCGGGGCTGGTGCCGAGTGGAGCGCGTGGTCTATGAGCTCACCTTCAACCAAGGAGCAGTGAACGGTCAGACCAACGAGATGCTTAAACATCTTAAACGGCATAGATAGGGATCGTACGAGCAGACCAATGCCTTTCTTTTGAGCGGTTTCGACTGGATTTTGTGGTTTAATGCGGCTGTTGAGAGGAAGTGATCATGGAATCGAAGGATGCATTTAGATTTCACCCACGCAGATTTCTCACTCTCAAGGTTCGCTTCGTTTTTGGGTGTCTTTTTTGCTGCAAATAGCCCGAGTCGACTCTTAGCAAAGCCTGAATCATCTGCCACCCTTTGAGAGGATCTTGGATTATGGTGAAGAGTGCAATGCACCAGGAGTTGCGCGCCGGTTGGCTGATTTGGCGGGTCAGGTTTTCTGGCCGCCTCACAACTGGGGTGAGCTGCTGGAAACGAAAGCACAAGCATGTCGCCAAGGAATTGCTTTGACTACAAGATACATCAAGATACTACAAGTATCTACCAGATTCTACAAGTGTTTTCCCCAAACAGTTTACTGTTGGGGTTCTCTCTTAGGAAAAAAGGGCTGGCCACGATAGCCGTGGCTGTGCCGTCCACCCTTTCTTTTGGTTTGGACCTTGTCCGGGTTTGTGCCCTGCTTGGCCGCGCCGTTTTCCTTTGTTGACCGCCTTGTCGAGAACCGATCGGTTTTCTTGTGGCTATGAACGCAGGGCGGCCCAAACTTGTTGTTTCCATGCTGTTCCCAAACTCCTGGAGGCTACAGTTCAAAGAATTGATGCCCTGAACAAATCCAGCTGAAATGGTTATAGGGGCCCCTATGCTGATCTGCAAACTTAGACCTCAAGCAAGAGATTCTGTTCGATCCAATGAGTGACCTGTCACTGGTGACTGGAAAAACGGGCGGGGGCGACTTGGCAGACGAACGTTTGTCACACCAAGGTAGCCCCCTTGTCGAACTGTTCGCCGGGAGAGGCGCCGAACTTTTCCCTGGAGACACACGAGAGACGCGCGCGCGCGGTGTGAATGGCGGACTCGACACCTGGGTGGACGAGAGTGGGATGATTTGGTGAAGGAGAAAGAGAAACAGACCAGTTAGGAGATATCTCAGATAAAAGACCAAGCAACTGTTTTTCTGTCCACACTGTACAGATGAATCAGCACTGCTGGCTACAGGCACCTGTACTTGTTTAGGGCTGATTAAAGAGGGAAAGACACCGACGACGACTCCAGGGGGTGAAGCCGTTTGCGTTCCTTCGACCGTTTGCCAGGGGTCCTTCACGGTGGAGAGCGACCGCGATCGCATCGGAGTGGTCTTGGCCAAGTTTGTGAAGAAGAAGTTGCTCTCTTGCGTCTTGGCTTTGGTGCTTTAAAAGTTCCAACCATGACTCAGGAGTCTGTCAAAATGAGGAGTCCTCGGGCACAGAAGAGGAGAATTTTCATCGAGTTGGTGCGAAGGTTAGCAGAGGAAAATCTAGGACCGTTTGCAGTCTCTTTTTCGGTGGACTAGCTTGATGCTGAGTGTCCTGTGTTTGAGTCAGTTTCAGCACTTTGTTCACCAAACATGCTTGGCCAGTGGAGGAACTGGTAATCGAGGTGTTGCACCGGGGTGTCCGGCTAAGTCGCAGCTATTTACAGTACAGTACATTCATGCCTCTCGATATCTTGGAAGTGCATTTCTGCCCCCAACAGTTGAGATGTCTTTTTCTAATTCCCCAAACAGTGCGGACACACTAGGGGTTCTTACGGTATTAGTTTATTAAGCGCCGGTGTCTTTGGTGGTCACTTTTCGTGTCCTTTGGACATGGTGGTGATCTTCGACGCGCTCTAATTTCGTGACAGGTGCAATGAATCGTGAATCGTGACTCACTCACTCACTCACTCACTCCCTCCCTCCCTCCACTCACTCACTCACTCACTCACCTACCTCACTCACTCACTCACTCACTCACTCCATCTCACTCCATCACTCCCTCCACCTCACTCCATCACTCCCTCCACCTCTCCTCCACCACCACCTCCACCTCCACCTCCACCTCCACCTCCACCTCCACCTCCACCTCCACCTCCACCTCCACCTTGCACCTCCACCTCCACCTCCACCTCCACTCACTCACCACGATCTCCACCTTCATCAGCACAAGCTGGACGCCATTGCGTCTAGATCTCCAGACTTTCTGCTGCTACACCTCTAGACCTCACACACACACACACACACTGTTTGGGGTCTCTTGCCGGGATTATTTGAATCCTCCATCCTTCGTGTTGGTGGGAAAAGTGCAGTTTTTGGATTCCTACAGTATCCAGAAGGATTCAAGAAGGCTTCGGCATCCTACAGTATCCAGAAGGATTCAAGAAGGCTTCGGCGTACTAAGTGGGTCCATGCAAGCTCTCCACTGGACCTTCGGGTATGTCACAGTGGGTATACCGTATACCGTATACCCATTCCTCGCACGTTGCGGCCCATTCATGTCGTCCGACGTGGTGAAATCTCGCGGTCAAGGCTTGGAGAACATGAATTTGCCCCACTACCGCTTCCTTTTGAACCAGCAAACCTCCATTTTGAGAGGCTTGCCCGTGAAGCCCATCGAGGCGGGCCTTGAGGCATGCAAAGGATGCCAAAGGCATGCCTTGTTGCTTTGGTGTCCGCCTGAATCGCGCCAGGATGTGGTCCCCGGCTTCGAAGGGGAGGATGTTTTGGAGCGATTTATGTCGCTTTCCGCTGTGCTTGGCAACATGCGGGTCAGGGTTCTGCTTGGAACCCCCGTAAAGTCTAAAGGATTCGCTGGGTGTTTTAGTGGTTTGGAGTCGGAAGCTGCCTGGAAAGTCACCGCCCGCTCCAAACGAGCGAGCCGCGCGAGGGGTTTTGTGTGAAACGAAATGGCGGAACATAGTGAGGTGATACTGAGGAATGGCATGTCATTCTTGGGTTTGGCCAAAGGTTTCTATTTTGTTTTGTTTGGATTTTTGTTTGTAGTTTCTTTGATGATGTGCTTCTGAGGGTATCAGAATGGATTCCAGAACCCCTTCGACTATGACAGTGCTGGCTGGTCTCCCATGTGCTATGCCTGCCATGAAGGGCGACGTCCCCTTGGTGGCCGCCTTGCTGAAGCAACGCATCGACCCCAATGAAAAGATCAAGAAGGCCCAAGGGGATAGGACACATATAAAAGGGGTTCCACGGTCCATCCCGGGTTCCTATATATATACACACATGTTTATATATATATATATATTTATACAGTATATGATGGAATGTCATGAGGGTTCAACATACATGACACGCACAAAACGAAACTGTACCCATGGCCAATAGGCCCAAGCTTCATAGCAAAAGGACCGCATCCGTCTTGCATGGTAGGGGAGCCCTGGCCGTAAAGCGCCGGGGCTCCCTACCCACGCGGCACTACGAGCACTACGATCTCCTCATCCCGGAGGACGCGATCCACGAGCCCCTCGATTCCATCTTTGTGGCTGCTGGAGCTGGTGATCCTTTCAGGATTGGCTGGAGGCCTGGGTTCCGCAGCTCGGCAGGAGGTTCAGTTCTACCAAGGTGGTTCCATCCTCCCAAAGTCTTCGACAGATCCACACCCTCTGTGTGCAGACAGAGGTCTACGCCGGGAGGATCAGGTGGACCAAGAGCCCGAAGGCTTTGAGGGTGTGAAGTGGAAGCCAAAGGAGAACGAGGTGAAGGAGGTGATCGTGGTAGTGCCTAGCAATTGGCGCTTCATCCAAAAGGTCGAGTACCTGAAGGAGAAGACCGACGAGGAGGACCTGGAGGTGCTAGTGAGCAACTGGCGTTTCTGGGAGATCATCGCCCACAGTGGGTTTGGAGAGAAAGTGGAAGAAGGGGGAGCAGGTGTGACGACCAAGACCTACTGCCCGAAGGTGGGCCCTTTAGCTATCATGGCTGATGAGAGCCTGAAGTTGGTGGCAGTCGCACTGGAGAGACTCACTGTCCACCAGACGGCACAAGGCTGGAGCAGGCACCTGAAGACGCCTGATCTGTTCAAGCCTGAGAGCCGGGATGCAGAGTTGAAGACTTGGGGAGACTGGAAGTTTTCGTTTGTGAACTACATCAAGGGCATCGACCCATCGATGGCCAGCAACATGGATATGGTTGAGAAGAATGTGAATGGCAACTGTGTCATGGACGACATGTCTGATGAGACCAAAGGCAAGGCCGTGAGACTATACAGTCTTCTGACTTCGTACCTCCGCCACAGACCTCTGAAGTTGATCCGGCACATGAAGAAGGAGAATGGTTTCGAGGCATGGAGGGTGCTTTTGAAAGAGATGCAACCAGCGACCAGGGCCAGATCCCTAGCCCTGTTGAGCCAGCTCTCGAGGATCCAGTATGAAGAGAAGAAGACGGTATCTGAGCAGTTGCCCCAGTTCGAGGCCCTCGTGCAAGAGTATGAGCGCATCTCCGGGCAAGACTACTCCGATGATGCAAAGGTAGCTGCAGTGCTCCTCGCTTGCCCAATGACCATTAGGCAGCATTTGCACCTGTGGCTGACGGACTCTACAAGCTATGAGCAGCTGAAAGATCGCATTGTGCAGCTGGAGGCCGTGACAACGAGATGGGACTCGTCCAACAGCCTGATGGTGCCCATGAGAGCCTCAGCAGATGAAGCCACCCCGATGGAAGTGGATTACATCGGCAAGTCCAAGGTGGGCAGAAAAGGAAAAGACAAAGGCAAATCCAAAGGAAAGGACAAGGGCAAAGCAAAGGATGGAAAAGGCTCCTGGAAAGGGAGTGACAAAGGACGCTCTATGTGGGAGAGGTCCAGGGAAGAAAGGAAAGAGCCCAAGTCCAAAAGGAGGAAAGTCTGGCGTGTGCCACAATTGTGGCAAGCCAGGGCACTTTGCAAAGGAGTGCTGGAAGCGAGTGAACCAGATTGAGGAGCAGCAGGTGACGAACCCTGGCCCTGCGACTCAGTATGCCTCGGTGAAGATGGTGAGACTTGAGACCCCGCCTGAGGCAGCATCCTTGGAGGTGTTTGACCTGACTACACCTCGGCAAAATGGAGAGGAAGACACTCACCCTTGGCGTGTGGGCATGGTGTCCATTGAGGACGAGAGTGAAGAGTTCTATGAGATTGAAGAGGATGAGTACAAGGAGTGCCATGAACCGACAGTGGACGTCCCAAGGCATGTGGCTATAGTGGCTATGGAATTGCAGGACGAAGAGCTGGAGGTGAACATGGTGAAGCTGGAAGAGACTGGAGATGATGACACCTGTCTAGTGACGTTGGACAGTGGAGCAGACATCTCTGTGCTCCCTAGAGAGTTTGCTGGTGTTGGGACGAGTGTGGCCAGCAGTGGGGAGTTGAAGATCGTAGATGCCCAAGGCAGACGAATTGCCTATGATGGGCTGACAAGGGCAAGAGTGAGGATCAAAGATCGAGCAGGGAAGACCATCGAGCTTGTAGAGGAGTTCGTGTTGGGCGCTGTACACCGACCAATCCTATGTGCAGGGCGATAGCTGCAACGAGGATGGAGCCTCGGTGGAGTTGAAGGACAGCTGCGCCTGAAGCATGAAGAAAGGTGCATTGAGATCCCTCTGAACACAGAGAGAAATTCCTTGCAGTTTGAAGCAAGGATCTTTGCAGTGAAGTCTCCATCAACGCAGCACGACGAGAAGGAGGCCAGAGTGTTCGCATTGTCAGGCTACTTGAGCAAGTATGTGAAGAGCCTCGAGATGACCCCGGGATGGCATCGATTGCCTAATGGAGCGCTGGTCTTTAGCGACACAGTGGCCAGCCACATGACGAATCCGGGTAGCGTTGAGAAGAGCTAGAAAGCACGGCTCACTCTGGTGAAGAACAAGGATGATACCTGGACTCAGCTGGAGAATGTGGAGGACATCAACAGTCTGGGCAGCATGGCTTTCCGCAGAGTTTCAATGGACAATGAGCCTATGCGCATGCTGAGTTTCTTCTCTCCCACAAAGTTCAAGGACTTCTGGGAGAGTGGATCAGAAGTGCCGATATCACCATATCCCTGCACGGAAGAGTCCTTGAGCAGAACCATCAGGAGGTTGGCGCCAGAAGATTCCTTCAAGAGCGTGGACATGTTGTAAGGTCTACCCTGGAGTTACTCGCCACAAGGCATCCTCATGAAGCACTCAGGTCAAGCCCAGAAGTACCGACTGCCTACGTTAGAGACTGACGCCGCCGAAGAGGACATGAAGCAGATTGCAACAGATGTGGCTGCTGGAGTAGTGACACCGGCGCCAGGCCTACGTGCACAGCCGACCACACCGGGCATTGTAGTTCCTGCGCCTTCAACACCGGCATTGACGTCACCGAGGTCGAAGGGTGACAAGAGGCCATTACTGGAGGAGGAGAGAGAAGATGAGCATGAAGAGAAGAAGGTGGATCAATCCACTTCACCGCGCAGGGCGCATGAGAAAAGGGTGATCGAGGTCAGCGATGATGAGGATGAAAAGAAGGCATGTGTGGAGGTTCCAAGAACACCTGAAGTCCCCAATGGAGTCAGCGCCAACAGAGACATCAACGCAAGCCTCACCGACAAGTTCTGGTCCATTGTACCCACCGCATTTTGCGGGAGTGAATGTAGTTGAGGCGCATGGAGACGAGGAAGTTGGTGTAGACTACATCCCAGAGGATGTGATGGAGGAGGAGATCTGGGCTATGGAGGTGAAGAAGGAGATGATCCACCTGAGGTCAGTGAAGAAGAGTTGGAACATCTGGATACCATGGCAAAGGACAAAGAGATCAACCGGATGTTGGAGATTCCAGCCATGGTGGAAGTTGGAGCAGAGGAGGTGGAAGCAAGCGGTGGATACATCATTTCCACAAAGGAAGTCATGTGCTGGAAGCATCGACTTGATCAAGGCGGGTGGTTTCGTCGAGCCCGATTAGTGGCAAGGCAGTTCAGAAACTCAATACAGTTGGAGCAAACATTCGCTCCATCGGGAATGATGTGCTTGCCAAAGATGCTCCTCCACTTGACGTTGAGTGTCTAAGGGGGATTCTCGGTCATGACTTTAGATGTCAAGGACGCCTTCCTGATGTCGCCACAGCCCGCCGAAGAACGTGCATATGTGCGAGTGAATGGCCGCATATTCAAGTTGCTTCGATGCCTACCTGGCCAGAGGACAGCTGCATCACAGTGGTTCCAGCATTTTGCAGGAGCTTGCATCGAGTTCGGGATGAAACAAGATCCCATGCAGCCTACTCTCTTGTACATCCCTGAAGAGCTGTATTTGACAGTGCATGTGGATGATGTGTTCATGGTGGGCATTGCTCAGCGGATCCGGGACTTTGTGAACTACCTGAAGGAGAGGAAAAGCTGGAATGTGGAAGAAAAGGGACCGTTCAATCCCGGTGAAAGATTCCACTACTTGAAGAGGGAGTTCACCTTGATAGAAAGCAGTATGACAGCTTTGAAAAGGATGTGGACCTGTTCTCAAAGTTCTACCGGAAAACCCCGCTGGATGCAAACTTCACGAAGAAGGACACCTCGCCTGTACTCGAAGGAGGAGAAGTCACCAAGTACAGGAGCATTGTTGGGAGGCTAATGTATTTGGCAGGGGAGAGACCGGACGCCCAGTTTGTCAATCAATGCCTGGCGCGACATATGGCGAAGCCGACAGCCCAAGCCATGAAGCATGCATGGCATGTGTGCTCCTATCTGTTCGGCACTGGAGGATTTGGAGTCCGCATCGACAGCAAGAGCCGGGGCCAGTCAGTGATGGACAGGAGGGCATGCACGAGACCTCAATCGGTGCAAGATATGTACGCAGGAAGGAGGAGTGATGGAATGTCATGAGGGTTCAACAGCATGAGGCAATCCTGCGTACATGACACGCGCAAAACGAAACTGTACCCATGGCCAATAGGCCCAAGCTTCATAGCAAAAGGACCGCATCCGTCTTGCAGTGTATATATACATATGTATATACATAGGCTCCAACATGATATTAAAATAGACGGGTTGAAGGTGTAAGAAGGATATGGAATCCAGTTCTTTGAGGTGTCCAGCATCTCATCTCCACCCCAACACGTGTTTTCATGGGGTGTCAAGGTGTGTACTTTGCATCCTACGCCTTGTCCCCGCAGGCGCGTGCCGAGATCAACTTGGACAAAGGCTGCTCACTGATCCACATTTGCGCCAGGTTCAAGAACCATGAAGCCATGCAGCTGCTCTTCGCGGCCAATGCTGCAGTGAGTACTCAAGCGATCCCACATTTTCCAGCGCCTGGGCCGAAAAAATTTTTTTGGGTACAAGAAGAGTATGGCAGTTGAGGCGGTGAATAGACACCCTGAGGTCTCACAGCTGTTGATGGAATTTCCAGCCAGCCTCACTAGGGAACCATTCTTGAAGTACAACCCATGTGTGAGGAGCATGAAATTTGTTTCACCTATTTCTGAGCGCTTCACCACCGCTTCTGGACGTCCAGGGGCTTTGACCGGTCCGACCGATCCTTCCGGCGCCACCCAGGTGGGCGTGGCCGCTCTGGAAAACGACCCCATTGGGATCCGGCTGCTGTGTAGCGTCTCTGCAGACCCAAGGAAAAAGAACCTTGGTGTTTCAGCAGAAAAATTGAACGGAATACCACCTGGCAGCCAGTGAAAGCCAGGGACACCCAAGGAACCCAAAGCAGTGGAAAAATATGAGCCTTTGGAAGATACGCCTCGCACGGGTGTATCGACTTGAGTCGATCAACTTGTCAAACCCCAGTAATTGGACAGAAATGGGCACCTGACAAAATCATGCCCTCCCTTCCACCAAAGCTTCCACAAAAAGGACCACCATCGTGGCCATCACTTCTCTCGGAGTCGACAGTTGATGGACCGAGGAACCTCTTTGGAGACCATGCCCTGCACATGGCGATCGCCGCTGGGGCCGAGGATGCTACACAGGCGTTTTTGATGCCCGGTGTCGAACGGGGGTGGATGGGGGCAAGAAGCCGAAGGCCATGCTTGGTGTCCAGGATCTTAGGGCTGTTTGACATTTCCGTGAGACCGTCCCAGGTTGGCCACGGATGAGGATGCCGTAGTTTGGGCTGATTGACGGTCATGCGATTGCAATATTTGCAGCTTTGGTGACATTCAAAACGTCTCAAAACTCAAGCTCGCCCATGTAATTTGTGTTGAACCATTGGGTTGTACCCTCGACAAGACAGCAGGCTGCCAAAAGGTGAGCAAGCTTACCGGGGACCCGGTTGGTGTAGCCAATGTTGCTGGCGTGCGTGTTCGTAAGCTTGAATCAGGTTCAACCATCGGTAAGAGTCAGAAAAGAGCATCATCATCCAACACCATGACCATGCCCTACATGGATCCATATACGCTTTGAGAACGTGATGTGTTCGACGCCTGTATCTAGGTTTGGAGGGTCCAGTCAAGCTTTTCGAATGTCTGTAGATCCCTAGGGATGGTCAGTGAACCCACTACGACCTCCAAAACCAGCCTGTGTGGGATCAAACGCGCTCCCATCCATGATTTTGGAGTGTTTGGAGCGTTTGGGCTTCAACCCTTCGTTCAAGTGCGAAGCTGTCCATGTTCCCACACCATACACTGGCAAAAACATCTGCAAAAGACGCTGAGGAGTGAAGCCGAGTCCTTTGATCTCTCCCGGACCTTGCACACGGCCGCCATGTTCCAGGGCACCGCCGTGCTGGTGCGGCGCCTCATCGAGGCCAGCGCTGATGTGGACGAACCCTACTTGGCCAACAACGTGATCCGGATGCTTCACACGGTGAAAGGCACGGTTGAAATGCAAAAACAGCAGGGTTGTTTTTTCGTGAAAGGCAAAAAACCTGTGGGGGTACAGTATTACTTTTTCTCGTGGCGACCTGAGGGAAGCATGAAATAGGATGCATTCTGCGGTTTGTTTGTTCTATTTTTTGTGTGGTGGAAAGAATTGCATTGAAACCGATTGAAACATGGTTTTGGCGTTCGAAAAGAGTTGCAATTGAAGCTTGCTTATCCTTTGCTAACCCCCTGGCACACCCTGTGATCAAGTTGTGATCTCATTGGCAGGAGCTGACCCCAGCCCGGTAGAACTATATTATATAACAGCGAAACGGCTGGAGCATCCTTGGCAGGAGCAACTCTGTAATATATAACCGCCGTTGGCGTGTGCCGCTCCAAGGCTGAATGCTGCCGCATGTGTTCAGAGGACCAACGTGTCGTGAGCAAATAAAACGAGAATGGGAGCTAGATTGAAGGCAGGGGAAGACACAAAGCAAAGAAACGGCAAGGGCTGGCCCTAGAGCAAGGCACAAATTGACTCCTGCCGGTGGAGCGGGTGAGGGAAAGCAAGTGAGCAACATGTAGCCAGCAAAGCGTAATCAAGGGAGCTTGCCTCAAGGGTGGGAGACGCAACGCAGAGAAACGGCCAGGGGAGGGGAAGGGGTGTGTGGAAGTGCAGAGGTGGGAAAAAGTCGCAAAGAAGGCAACGTAAATCATGAGTGAGCTTAGACGGTGGTTGGTAAAAACCGTGGCTTGATGTGAAGTGTGGTTGGTGTAAAGTGGGGCGTGTTGCAAAATGGTTGGTGCAAACCGCGGTTGGGTGTAAACGATGGTTGGTGCAAAACGTGGCTTGGTGCAAACGGCACGGTGGTTGGTGTAAACGGTGGTGTGGTGTAGAGGATGGTTGGCGTAAACCTTGGATTGGTGTAAAGGGTGGTTGGTGTAAGTGGTGGTTGGTGTAAACGGTGGTTGGTGTAAACCATGGTTTGGTGTAAGCGGTGGTGGGTGCAAACTGCGTTTTGGTGTAAACGTTGGTTGATGTAAACCTTGGTTTGGTGTAAACGGTGGTTGGCGTAAACCGTGGTTTGGTGTAAGCGGTTGTTGGTGTAAACCTTGGTTTGGTGTAAAGGGTGGTTGGTGTAAACCGCGGTTGGTGTAAACAGTGGCTTGGTGTAAACGATGGCTGGTGTAAACCGTGGTTGGGTGTACATGGTGGAAACCGTGGGCAAAATGTTTTTAAAGCCATGGCAAAACGCTGTGAAGTGCAAGCAACACACAGGCAACGCGCGTGCAGGACGCCGACGCCGATGACGAAGGCGACAACGAAGACAACAACGTGCAAAGCGGGGGCGGGGGGGTCAAGTTAGTCGAGGCAAAAATCCGCGCAGAGGAGCAATGTAAGCGATGAACAACTTTGGTACTAGACAAGTACAAGTACAAGCACATCCACAAGACACGCCGGCAGGCCGGCGGATTAGTTGGTATACAACAGATGACAATCGTTAGACGTAAGATTTGGCATTTGCAGGCGTTTCCGGCCAATACTTGTACGAAAGATAGAAATCACAGCCTTTCACAGTTGAATTTGAACCTTGCAGACCATGCACCCTTTCTCGGTGAGTCCCTGAGGCATTCAGTACACCTGGGGCCGTCGCACCATGCTGCGCCGCGTGGGCTACCACGGCCGCCATGCCACACCGCTCATGATAGCGATCCTGTGTGGCAACTTTGAGGTGGGCAGAGGGAGGCAACATGCTTCAGCCTACTAGCGATGGCCTCCAACCTAATAGCAGGCCAGACATGGCCATACATAATGAGTTAGGGCCTCATGATGGTCATGGGGTCCCAAAAACGATGCCGCAAGAGGCCTGTCACTGGAGTCATCCCCCATTCTGTGAGCCCCAAAGGATCCGACATGTAGCACCACAATGGTTGTGGGCAGTGGCGATGGATGATGCCAATAGACGCATGAAAGAGATGCAACAATTTTACCCACACCAAACCTAACAAACAGTAGTGCTCGATTGTTTTTACTTCATAGAATCTGTACACAGTAGTAGTAGAGATAGGTCAGTTGTGCTCGATGACAGATTCCCCAACCAAACCCCCAAACTAATTATCCATGATTGTGTCCTTCACCTCTCTGATAGATTTGGTGTAAACCTCTCGCTTGTAGCTTACCGTTTGGACAGCTATATATAGTTAATCAGTGGCCATTCGGGGTCAGCCCTGTGTCCAGCACATCTCGAGCCCTGGCGGAGGCGGCTTCGAGCTTGCTGGTGGAGGGCGCCAATGTGAATCTCCGGAACGCCCGAGGCACCCTGTGTTGCGTTGGGGGGACAGTGGCCCCCCCACAGGGTGGGAACCGATTTCGGAGTTCGATGCCAGACTCCACGAGTTTTCTGGGTTCATCTGAAGTAGAAGAGTGAAGAGAACCAGAACAACAGGGGCACTAAACGTTCTTACGTTTGTTCTTCGGACGGTGCTTGAAACTGCAAGGGGAAACAACACCCCAACGGCTAGGAACCACGCGTGGGACGCAACAACTCCGGCCTCGCCGGGCCGGGGTTCTGTTAGACTAATCTTACATGCGAAAAATATCGAAGACACGCATGTTTAAGGGTTTTGTAGCCGGAACATATGAAAACCATGCTCTGGAGGTTGTGTGAAGGTTTGATATGCGTTTCCTAGCCGACTTTGCGGTTTTGTAGCTCTTCACAGATTCCTGTCTTTGGAGGGCCCTGTATTAGGTTGGATCACACACTTGTAAGGACCTTAGGACCAAGATGGGGGGTAGACCACGTTTGATCTATTTGGTGGAGCCGAGCCTCCAGAGATGCAGCCTGACTCCCAGTCTCCAGGCAAGACTGCCAAGGATTTGGCCAATGAACTGCGGGTGCCGGACTATCTTCTGCAGGCCGGACTACCTAGGTCGAGTTGGCTGCGAAAAACCTGGGAGGGATCCCAGGATCCTAGGAGGCTGTTTGCTTTCGACTGTATGTTGGGGCTGTTTGGCGGTCTGAAGGGTTTGAGTCTTCTACCAGTGGTTGTTTGGGTCCAGCAGTATGTGTTTGTTTGTCCAAACCGAATGAAGACACCCAAAGAAGATCAACGCCCGGCGTTCTCAGGTGGAAAGGAACTGCTCAATTTCAAAAAGGACATGCAGCACCTCACAAAATACTCACATGCTAACTGAATCACTGGGGGACTTTTCCTCCCAATCGTTTTCTGGATATTCCGATATTCCATGTTCTTGGTGTTGTCTCGAGCTCGCGCTGGTCAGGCCATGGATGGAGCAATAGAGAAGTGCATCTCTATTGCCGGCAGTCCCGACAGCCCCAGCATGACGCTCGAGCTCCGCGGGATCTGGGGGTCTGGGTCCGAAGTCCAAGACGAACCGAACGATGCAATTGAAAAGAACAGGTGGAGCTGACCCTGAAACATCCACAGTAACATATCGTTCAACCCATGCTCAGAACCTGGCTCCGAACCATTTTATAATCAGGTCAGAACCGCTGCAAAAAGAGATGCTCAACATAAACATCGGCTCTTCGCTTTGGAGCCGTTTTGGGAGCCATGCAGGCCGCGCGCATCCCGTTTCGGCGGACGCCCCAAGATGCCTCAGGTATACTTCGCCCAAATTTTGGGGCGGTTGTATGGTGCTTCGTCTCAGAGTAGGATTCATGGCGCAGGTGATTCATCGCAGGTGGTTTTAGAGTGAAAGAAGTCATTTTGGTTGCTGGGTGGCTGTCCATGATCGGAAGCTGATTGAGGGAATGGCAGAATTGGCAACTCATGTTGGATGTGGATTAACACCCCTACCTCGATAGTCAAGCATCTCTAGGCCGAGTCTAGGCTAAGCCGTGGGGGGTTTTTATCAATCAGTCAACTAAGAATTAATGTTAATGGTAAATAGATATCGTGATATTATGTGATATTTATGTATTAGTTGTATTATGTATCCTTGTTCGTAAAATATTGATAATTAATGATAATTAACTCCAAGATGTGGGGAATTGACTCCACGATGTGGGACACCAGTTCGCACTTCGTGTAGCTGGGCGGCTGGGCCGGCGGCCGAAATCTCTAGACCCGCTTGTGGATTCGAGATCAAGGCGTCTACCGTCTACCCTTGAATCGCACATTGCAGGCGTCTAACGGTGTTTCCCAAGATCTTCTTTGGTATCCTCATTCGATATCTGATGCTTGAGGTCTTCAGGTCCAGGTCACCTGATAGACACTGACCCAAAGCGAGTCTGACGGCCTCCATCCTCAGAGCGATGGCCTCCAACCTACTTGCGACGGCCTCCATCCTAAAAGTGATGACCTCCACCCTAATAGCCATGGCCTCCACCCTAAGCTCGTTTTCCCTGGTCTCAGGATGATGGCACCTTCAATGTCCAGACAATCCTCGTCGTCATCGACATTTGCCATCTGAGCTGATCGAAGAAAGCATTGCCTCACCTGAACTACGTACTCATTTGGCTGGCTGGCTGAACAGGTCCCCCAATAAACATCAAAAACAGCCAAAAAACAGAGGTCTGTATGTGACTTGAGCTACGACCAAAAACCACCAAATTGATGGTTTACTGGGTATAGTATGGTATAGTAATAGTTTATAATAGTAAAATATCATGTATGAGAGCACATATTCTACCAGAGCTCACCTGGAGGTAAGGTTGTCGCTGCCAGGCCAGATCCGGAGGAGTGCAGTGAGGCATTTTAAGTCAGCCGAGGTTGACAAAAGCGTTGGGCGAGACGCAATGATTCTCTGACTGGCCAGCGGACCATCCGTATGGCTGATCCTTTGATGGTCTTGGATCCAAGCTGCAACGCGGGACCAGACAACCATGGGTTTTCGACAAAACCAGGTCAACCTTTCTGTTACATGGCCTTTGGAAGGCCAGGCTTGATGTCTTTGGAAGGCTGGGGTTCATGTGTGGGAGACAGATGGTTGGTGGTCGGGAAGACAGAAATGGTCTTTGGAAGGCTGGGGTTATTGGTGTCTGGCAAGACAGACATTGTAATCGCAAGGCCTAAATGTTTGGGAAGACAGACATGGTCTTTGGAAGGCCTGGTTGGTGGTTGGGAAGACAGAAATGGTCTTTGGAAGGCTAGGGTTGATGTTTTGGGAAGACAGAAATGGCCTTTGGAAGGCTAGGGTTGATGTTTTGGGAAGACAGATACGGTCTTTGGAAGGCTAAGGTTGATTGGGACGGCTGAAATGGTCTTGGAAGGCTGGGGTTGGTGTTTTGGGAAGACAGAAATGGTCTTTGGAAGGATAGGGCTGATGTGGGAAGGCAGCAATGGTCTTTGGAGTTTTGGGAAGGCAGAAGTGGTCTTTGGAAGGCTGGGGTTGATGTGGTCAAGAAGGCTACGGTTTGTGTTTCGGTAAAAAGGGTCCCTGGGCTGATGTTTTGGGAAGACAGAAGTTGTCTTTTTAAGGCTAGCATCGAAGAAATTGTCTTTGAAAGGCTATGTTTTGGGAAGACAGACATGGTCCTCGGAAGGCTGGGGTTGATGTCAGAAATGGTCTTTGGAAGGCTAGGGTTGGTTTTTGGGAAGACAGAAATGGTCTGTGGAAGGCTAGGGCTTATGTTTTGGGAAGACATAAACGGTCTTTGCGAGGCTAGGGGTTGTGTTTGGAGAAGACAGACATTTTCATTGGAAGGCTGGGGTTGATGTTTTGGGAAGACAGAAATTGCCAAAATGTTGCTCTTTCTCCCATGTGGAGGCTCCGCAGGCAATCTTCTGAATTCGGTGCCCCAGACTCCCATGACTCCTGGACACCCTCAGTGCTGCGACTGAAGAGGTCCAAGGAGTGATGGGCGAACACGGACAGCGAGGTGGAGAGACGTGGCAAAACTTGTAGAATGATACAGAATGTCTAGATGGAACAGAGCATTTGTGAGACAGTTGAGGTATTTTTGAAAGTTTTGCTGTTTGCAAACAGTTGATATCTTTCTGACAGAACCTCATGTTGTTTTTGGTTTGCCACTACCACAAATGCATCCTTTTGCGCTCCATGAAGTCCGCGAAGCGCGTTACCCCTCGTATCAAGGGAACGCGATGGCGTGACGGAGGATTCCATTTTTTCTTTCGGTCAGCTGAACAGATTGATCAATCCGCAAAAGGAACATACCAACTCTTCCCCTTTGATATTGGTCTTGTATTGCATAGTTGGATCATGACCGATCTTTTTTGTTGATATAATAGTCGGTATATACAGACAGAGAGACAATGGGTTCCATGGTTTTCCACTGAAGTGAAACAACGACCGATGGACTGATGGCCTTTGACTTTGCTGTGATTTGTGGCCAAAAGGACAACGAAAAAAAGGAAACGGTGGCCCGCAGTGAAGAGTCTACCTTAAGATCCTTAAGGGGCCACCCTCTTTTGGTTCCTTGAAGCTTGGCCGAGAGAGTCGTTTTCAACGCTTTATGACTCGTGGTTGTTGCTGATGCCTTGGTGTTCTGCTATTTGGATCAGCAAGGATCACTTCAGAATCATCCCAAGCAAAGAGGCGGCACCCAACACCAGGACCTTCAAGGACCATCTAGGACCCACAAAGGCGTCAATGGGCGGCCCTTCCAAGATCAAAGATAAAACAGTGGACATGTTGAGCCGGGGCTATGGGTTTGACCCTCCCAATGAAATGTCGGTCCGCGGTCAGCAAGGCACTTCAAATTGATGTCACTGCGCTGCTCGTCGGGAAGTCGGTGCTAATTGTTCCTCCAGGTGTCTCGCTTTTCTGCAACGGGACATTTCAGAGCTATCCGTGGTACTGCTAACCTAGGCCATGCGCCGGCGTCCTACCTGAGTGCAAGCCCCTCACGAACAGCCCCAATTTGTTGCATGGTGCGGCAATGTGCAAGTCACCACAAAAGGGATTCATGAATCATGGGGATTTGGGCCTTCTGAAGCATTGAAATGCTGGATGCTGTATGCTATAGTTCTGCCTGTCGTGTTTTCTTTTGTCACGTTTGGAGCAAAGAAGTTCACCCGTTGAGTCACGCTGTCGGATTCGAGTCGGTCTGGGAGCCCCCTTTGGACACTCTGACCAGGCTCGTGGGGCATCCCGAGGAGGGTGACGCATTAGTGACTTGGGCCGAACTGGCCATGGATTTGTGTCGTTCCGGGGAGGACCCCTAAGAAATCACGAGTCTTTTGTGGAAGAAAGGCCATCGGCCAGGCTGTCGACCCAGAGCCAGAGCCGACCGTTGAAGCCGGGTTTGGTGGCTGGGCCGCGCCGGACCGACGGCCGTGCCTGCGCGTTCCCAGAAACGACAATGGGACCATATTGACTCAGTTGGGGTGGTTTCAAGGGTCAATATGCCAGTTATATGGAGTGTGTATGAGTGTGTGGCTGTTTGAGTCAACAAAGAAGGCCCTTCAATTGACCGACAAACCCAAGGGCTTGGGGTAGATGCAAGGTAGATGCAAATCTCCGCAAGCCGCCAAGACCAGACCCCCGGAAAAACCGAGACAACCCGAAGATGCATGAGGACATGTGGATTCGAATGATTCGACAGTTGAAAAACGTCAATTATATATTATGTTACATTATGTTATTTTATATCTATAAAGGCCGATCAACGCGGGAGAGGGTTTTCTCAGTTTTGGTGGTTGACTATTCCCGTGATGGCAGCATGACATCCTCAGGATTCTTCCAACAGTAGCACAAGCAGCAACCTGCAGCGGGTGGTACTGGTACTTGGTTTGAAGATCGATTGAAATTCCTCTTTGGAATACCAAGCACGCTTAAGTTTGCAAGCCTCCGACATGCGTGCATGTTTCATGTTCATTCTATCACTGGGTTCCAACGGTTTTGACCCCAACGAACATTCGTTCGATTTGTGGAAACGCTGCATTTCGATTCGCTCCGATCGCTCCTGGCTGTTTCGTGAAGCGATTTGGCTCGGCACCCAGGCTTTGGTGAAGAAGGAGTACTTCGGCGCCTGGGCGAAGAGATTCCGATGTCCCCCAGGAGAGTTCCTCTCGATTCGACTGGAAGGAGACCTTGTTCAGTAGCGTCCGATCGCTCTGTTCGTAGCGATGCCCTTGGTTCCTAGTAGCGTCCTCTTGCTCCTAGTAGTACGGCCAGGAGCCCCTAGTAGCGTCCTTGCTCCTAGTAGTACGGCCAGGAGCCCCTAGTAGCGTCCTTGCTCCTAGTAGTACGGCCCCGAGCCCCTAGTAGCGTCCTTGCTCCTAGTACTACTGCCAGGAGCCCCTAGTAGCGTCCTTGCTCCTAGTAGTACGGCCAGGAGCCCCTAGTAGCGTTCTGACTCCCTTTGAGGAGTTGCCGAGGTGCCAGGGCCTTTTTTCGGCCTGGCGCCAGGCTTTTCTTATGCACGAGTGAGTGAAGTGAAGTCAGCACACATGGCCAGGTCTTTGGGAGGTGTTTTTACATGTTTTTACCAAATGGTGGGGACAGGGCGATCGGCTTTCGCAATGAAACGAACTGCCAGTCTTTTTGGATCAATCAAATTCTTTCCACCACTCCAAAGCTCTCAGGCGCATGATCCCTCCTACCAACTGAATCCATTCATTACGTTGACATTGTATCACCATCAAATCCTGGAACCTTCTGCGTTTTTTTGCAGCACGGTTTGACCGGGTCACTCGGCTTGTGAGCTGAGAAGTCTGACACGTGGCACGGGGCATCTGGGAGAAAGCTACGGGAGATCTTGATCATGAAGCTCTATCATCCTCTATCTACGCACAGGATGCGTCTCATGGATTTCCACCCTGGCACTTCAATTCAGGGTTTTCCCCAAAGCTTGTCTTCAGGAAGCATCGCCAAGACACTACACCTCAAGTATTTGTGGTTCGGTTTGTTTGTTTAAGTTTGTTTGAGTCATCCGTTTCTCAATGGATGGAGTTTATAGTTCAAGAAAAGTCGAAAGAACACCTGATTTGAAGACCTTCCTTTCCGGACCAGGTGTGACCGGGTGGTACCATGCAAGACCAAAAATCGAGGTGAGATCCCACAACTCAAACATACCCATGTGGCAACTGCTGGAACGTCCTCAGGCTCCTTAGAAGCGTCGATGCTGACGCTCTTTCAGCTCATGGCCTTTCCCAACATGGACCGGCCCCCGCGATGCCGAGATCGCCGGACGGACCCGCGTTTCGAGAATTCGTCGAGGAACGCGGGTCGGACAGCCGAGAGATGAAGGACGATCCGTCGTTTGGAGCTGGACCAAACCCAAACCAAGTGCTTCTGCGCTTCTAGTCTGCCACCACATGGTTTTCAACTCGGTGCAAAATAGGTCATAAGAGCCTGGTGTGGTTACAACTGGAGTGGTTACAACTGATTACCTGGTTACACCTGGTGTGTTTTGATATGTTTTGATCATAAGAGTGGTCCCGGACATCGACCTCTTGACCGGACACGTCCTCGCCACGAGGAGAGGTTTCAGCCTGCCGGGCGTCCCCAGAGCGCCACCGGACGTCGAACCGTTGGGACGCCGTGGAGCATGTTTGGGGGGGGCAAACTCCAAGAGCGCAGCTTGATAGCTTAAGATGATAGTATTGAAACGTCTCCAAACCTGTGGGAGACGGAAGGAGACGGAAGTCTCATCAGATCCGCTTGGTTGATTTGGCAATCAGCTTGGTGTGGGTTTAGAGTTTGATTGTTCGCCAAATGAGCAACTGCCAAAAACCTCCGATGAAGGCAGCATCACTACAGTGAAGACTCAGACTAAGTAAGTAAAGTGAAGGAAACCTTCAGGAACGATCAGGTTCACAGAAAAAGCAACAACGTTGGGAAGAGTGCGCTTGTTACAACACATAAAGAGTCGTTGCACGTCGCTCAAATGACTTTCTGTAGTTTGACCAAACCTAAAAAGTCAGCTCGCTTTCGGTTGAACCGAGAAACCATTCAGCAAAGTCATCCTGTGCCACCTGCTGGCTGCCAAAGCGACATTGACGTCGCCAAAGTCCATGGTTTGGTGCGACAATGTCCCGTCAGAGAACAGAAGATGGCCTCGATTTCCGTATCGTAGTCATCCAGGCCGCCCAGGCCCCAACTTGGACATTGTCGTTTGGCCACTGACTGTGTTGTTCCCTTTGTTTTTGCCCTAACCTTTTCCCAGCTGATACAGTTTAGTGAGTGGATCAAGAAAAATCCAACACTCGGGAAATCTCAGGAAGTGTTTTTTCCTGGTGTTTTTATTGGTTCGTGTGAGCGTCGTGGTTGAGGTCTTCAGTGAGAACCCTTCCCTGAAGATCTTTTTCGTGATTTTCGTCATCTTTGGTGCCTTCATGATGGTTCGGCCGTCAGTGTTCTTTGAGCTTGATGACCTTGATGGTCGAGGGCCATACAGGAGTGTCCTCATGAAAGCTTCTTGAGCAGGATGCAATCGGAGTGAGTTCTTGCAACTTCAAAAGAAGCACAAGAAAACTAAATGTCCTGGAGAGCTGTAGATGTAGCCCAGTTGACTCCTGGAATGCAGAATGCAGACCAATCGTTTTGCTGTTTTTTTTTCTAGTCTTCCGAAACGGTTTGAGTCACTCATTGAAATTGTGACGGTTTCTTCTTCGTTCGTGAGGCCAGTATCTTGACGGGCGTGATTACAGAGGGCATGATCGAAAAGAGCCGACAGCGCCAGGAGACCACACCGCGCATGTCAGGGCTGGCAACTG
>CAXIVM010000714.1:228669-254669 GCA_964035705.1 Porites rus | reverse complement strand
GCGTTCAGGCCGTTGTCGCAAAGCCTTTTTCAAATTGCACTGCTGGTGAGCCCCGGAAAGCACCTCAGCCTCTGCAAATGTGGTCGGATATCCCTCGAGGATGTATCCACGGTATCGGCCTTGGAGAGTCGTCCGGAATGGCACAGGAGTGGCACATCACATCGGTCGCAACTAAGACTTCAACAAACGTTCGAGAGCAAGCGATTCTGCACAAGCTTTGTCCTGCACAAGGGTTTGTCTGCACAAAGAGAGAGAGAGAGAGAGATGATTAAAAAAGAGAGTGCCGGGCAAGGTTCATACTGATGTACTGAAAATTCCTTCTGAAATGTCTGACCTTACGCCTGGCTTTGCTAGCTGGCATCATGTATTTTCTTGTGCGATGAAAGGGAAAAGACAAAAGCCACCCCGTCAACTTCATCTTAGATCTTGCCTCAGCTTCAGAGGAAGCTTTTTGCCAGGCTTTTGTGCGAGCTTCTGAACCTGCAACTAGTCTTGAACTGGGCATCCCACATGTTTTAAAGGGTGAAGTGACGGGCCGTAAACGTTCAACACCGGATTGGTGCTACGATTCAATACCACATTCTCAAACGGCTTTCCATTAGGAAAGTGCCTCTGCAGTTGGCAACTTCATATTGGGGAGAATGAATTGCTATTCTACAGCTCATGTCATGCACTGCTGCAGATCAATTCTCTGAAGACAAGGCACTTGCCAAGACATCTGGTGTGAATTGCACCAAACTAGCATTATATAATGGGCTTGATGACTACGATATTGTAAACTGCGACAATGGTACATCCTTCAGACACACACTATATCAAACATTGTGAATATATAATTCTTGTCATGGGGCTATTTGGCGCAAATGCTACACGTACAACTCTGCAGTACACCTACAGCAATATGCCTGCAAATTATCCGTGTAGGTTCCAGTACACTGATGAGTAGATCAAATCATGTAGGAACAAGTATGTTTGCGAAAAAAACACGGCATGACGGCATGATCCATTGATTAGGCATGTCGAACATCGCCAAACCTGTCTTTCCTTGCAGTACCCGGCCCACCTTCTTGCTGAGCTTTCGAGCTGCTCTTGTTGGCGCAGAGCAAGCATCGTTGATGATTTGATCGTAGGTAAGGTGAGGCGGCTCCTGGCACAAGATACATACGGATAGATTTAATGGCCAGTTGACATGCTGAAGTGCTCTGATCATGCAACGGAGTAGTTTGGTCTGGCTGTTAAAGCAAGAAAGTAGATCATGAAAGCGTCCATATCTGCTACCTCCAAAGTTTCATACATAACAATTCCAAATTCAATAAAATGTCAAGCCTTGTGCAAGTAGCGCTCTGCCACTCTAGCCTCAACATGAAAGCACGTTACATGGAGAGACTGTGCTGGATTCAGAGCATGGATGGCCATGATCATACAAAAGTATGGATGTAATTGCTCAACAGGTGAACTTGGCCGCTTAGGTCCGGTCACACAGGCGCTCGGCACCACACCCAGGCGGTCCAATCACAACCTGCTTTGTGGATATGCGATGCTAAGTGAGGACGATACCAGATGCTGCTTGGTGACTAGGGTCGGGCGATGCTCCAAACAGAGGCGGCGGGTGAAACACTCTGTAGCCACACTGTCAAACATGCCAAAGAAGCCATCTTGATGGGTCGGAGATTGCGCCATTTGCAGAATTCCGCAGCCACCTTACAATTGATTAGAAGGACATCCAAACTTAGGCAAATTGGCGCGAAGGGTCTCGCTTCAGAGAAGATAGTTTATCAAATTTGGGACATACATGCTAAACTGTTTAAAAGTGCAAACATCGAACTCTGATTCTTGAAGGCCTTCTCAATATTGGCGATGATCCCATCACGGCACCACCAAGAGAACTGAGGATCCTTCAAATCACGACTAGTCAAGCTCAAGCTCTGGAGGCAGCGACCAAAAGACAGAAAGACTTCAGAACTTCAAGTCAAAACAACGGCCCCGTTCTTGAAACAACTCTCAACCAGCCTTGAGCGGCTCAGAGGGTTCAAGGATCATGTCCAGGGACATGACCTTAGCTACCAACGACGAGCTACTCTTTGAGTCTCGTTGAGCTCCAAAACACAATCAAACCACTGTGTCGTCCTGACTTCTTTGAACTCTGACTCGACCTCCTCCGCTGGGCATATAGGCCTCTGCCGAGATCTCGTCTGTTGAAAGGGCGCGCTGTATTGCACTTCATGCACCTCTTGGTGCGTTGTTTGAAGGATTTGGGGCTCCCTGCGCTTCCCTTTTATGTGAGATTTGGTCAATGATGCCCTGTGGCTTCAGTCGCTTGGAAACGCACAGGTTCATGCAATCAGCTTCAAGCCTGTACAATGTCGGCTTGAGTCAGGCGAGAGTGGTCTACAGCCTCTGCTCGTGTTCAGCAACAGAACTGAACATGGAACACTCGATCTCTGGGACACGGGCCAGCAAGTAGGACCCAACAGTGTGATCAGAAGCGACTACCCTGGTCAACCGCGCGACCTGCACTCAGCATACGCATACCATCGGTGGTCAAAAGCTGCAACTGGGGCATTAACGTCTCGAACGTGGACGCAAGGAATGTAGTTGTCACCTTAGGTCTGGGACCATTTTCAGACCACACGCAAGGCCAGCAATAGCAAGCCTGGAGCAATGATCTTGTGGATTGGCTGGGTCAACCAAGCCTCAAAAGCGGTCCGGCTTGCTTTGTGGTGATGTGAACTCAACAGCACTCAATAAGTTGTTGGAAATGCAACCTAAACAAATATGCATCATTAGCATTTCATAGTAAACCATGAGCACATGTGTTTTGATAAGTGACATTCCACTATTGACATGAGAGGATTGTAATCCTGTGCGTTGACAATCAAGCGTCGCTGAGTTCCCAACAGCTTGGAAAAGCTCATTAAAGGTTGTTTCACCTTAGCTGAAAAAGTGGTCAAGCTGCAAGAGCTGGAAATCAGAATCCGCGGCTGTTGGAATGAACAAAGATCAATCTTCAGGCACTTGCCATTTCCATACAAAACACCAGCTCCGATCACGTGAGGTCGCAAATTTGCCTTTGAACCTTGCCCACAAACGCTTGGGTGTTTGTGACAAACCACAAGGAGAGCAGCCAAAGGTGCGCAGAGCAACCAAAGGCGTGCGCCTAGTGAAAGTGTAAGGGTCTCGAGGTATTTCCACGCCTCCGTCAAAGAACCAGGCCAAAATCTAGAGCAAAAAACACTTCTCAGAATTCTTTTGCTCCAAGCCTCGTAAGTTGCTGCAGGAACACGACGCTCCAAATCTGCGTCAGTCAACCTGACATCAAAGTCAAGTTCAACAAATACCCATCATCTACCGCAGCACACTGCTGATGAAAAGTTATGAAAAGAGGACCCCACACTTCAAGTGAGAATCCACCCTCAAGTGTAGAAACTAATTCCGGTCAACACCTAACTCGTAACAAGACAGTACCAATTCAATGCTCCAGCATTGCCGTTGGAAAAGTGCATGCGCGACAACTGGTAGTTGCAGTTCTTTTCTGCCAAGTTGTTGTCCTCTGACCACAACAACTCAAACACCCACACTGCTGCTGATCTGAATGTGCCGTTCAGGAACTCTTTCGGGCGCTTCTTGACTTCGGTTTCCTGTGCACAAAGTTGACACATCGCGCCGAATCAATCTGGATAGGCATCCAAGTTCTCACACAATGACCTCACAGGAGACATGCTACATTGACATGCAGAGCGGCCTCCCCTTCCTCTGGATCCACAGCAGGGTCTTCTTCATCATCAGGATCTTGGATGAGAAGACAATCAATATGGCTCCAGAAGATATCTGCAAAACTTAAAACCAATGGCCTTTCACGGGCACATACTGCTTTCGAGTATTTGCCCATACCTCAAAGTAAGGCACACGCAACCACATAGACACGCACACACACACACACACACACACACACACACACGATCTGGAACCGTGCAGGGTCGGGCTCCGTACCATCACTGAAGAGATCAGCACAAACGTTATGTTGTGTTTCAGCTCTGCAACCTGTGTACTTGAAGGCTCTCAAGAGGCCATTGGCTCCAAATTCCTGGCCACACCTTGAGCTCCTTGATCACATATTCCACCTGACAAAGGAGATGAAGTTGCTCGACAGAAACCCATCATGGCAGCTCTCGTGCGCTTGGAGCATGGCATCATCTACATCAGCGCTGTGTAGATCATAAACCACAAGGGAGCACCTACGTTAAGGGCTGCGTCTGTCCACAAAGAGACTGGTCCATTCAACACACCACCATAAACTTAAAGATTCAAGACTAGAGCGAATTCGCTATGGGCCCGGACGAAAGAATGTCAGCGGTATATTTCTGCTTGTCAGAGCGGCTCACGATCCTCTTCACCTGCCGATATTGAATGCATAGTCCACACTGTTTGAGAACAGTCAAGGCGGCCACCCCCATCACATCGCGGAAGACTGCATCTGCCTACAAAGCAAGAGTTGTAGTAGATCACAATAAACTAGGACATCTGAACACTGGTGCCTCAGCACCTGGGCTTAGTGTACCCACAATTCTGTTGTCCTGACAATGTACAAAGTGCAGCAAAACCATGCCTTTCAAACTACACAAATGCCCACTGTAGCCCATTGTCCTGCCCGAAGACTTTTCTCAAATCCGCACATAGGGCCTTGCCTCAATGCTCGTCAAACTCAGCAGCCCAAGAAAAAGGGCAGCATGCTCAGGGCAATGCCAACATAGCTGTCAACCTTGGATTTACATCTTTTGGCTTGGTGGAAACTTTGCTTTTGGTCTTCGGGCGTTGAATCCCGCAAATGAACCACGGCCAAGCAGCATTGTTGACGAATATCCTCATCGTGCTTGGAGGGAGAGTCAACCTTGGCCGCAGCTGCTTGGCTTTCAACAAATTTGAACCTGACTGGGATCACTCAAGCCGCAAGACTGAGCCCGCATCAATCTTTGCAGGAACAGCAAAGAGTCTAGCTACAGAGCAAGGAAGTTCCAAGAACCAATCAGGTTGCAAGAAAATCACTGAAGAAGGGGGGGCTGTTGTGTGTGTGTGTGTGTGTTGGCTTTCTATGTCTTTCTAAAGAGTCTGTAGCGAAGCCTGACGGAGCCGAAAGCTGTTCTCTGTCCTCCTCTCCTCATTCTCGGCTTGACCCAAACAGCTGCACGCTGATCCAAAAACAACACATGTTAGCGACACATCAGGGCAGCCACATGGCAGCGATCGTGTCCGAGCATGGAGAAGGTTTCAACCGTGAGCAGATTGGCATCGGCTGTCTCCCAAGGATCTGGCGAAGAGGGAGATCTGGTGCGTGTGCCAAGTCAGTGTAGGTTGTGCGATCGACCATGATTCGAAAACTCGTGAGCTGAGGGATAGGGCCAAAAAGATCTGAACACTCGCACACGCCGACATGTGAGCCTCCTGAAAGAACTGGGGCGGCCAAACACAGCGAAGCTCAAACAAAGACTCAACTTCACGATCGGTGGAAGACTGCACAAAATCCTCAACCGCAAATTGAGCAAGTCGTTAAAGGTGAAAAATGTGCAGGGCGACGCAAACAAACCTGTTTCTGGAGCCAGGCTCGCAGTAGCAGTTCTTTTGCTCCCAGTGGGCTACCGTGTCCTTCTTCTGGCAAGGCCTTAGGCCTTTGTAATTGGACACTTGCCAACCGGAGTGAGCTAGTGCGGCCGCCTTTTCCCAGCTCCTTAAAGGCAAATCTTGACATATGTCTCCCACTCTGGGCTAGTGTGTCCGCCTTCTGGCAACTAACAATTCTTTACATTCGGCTCCCCGTTTGGGTGCTGTAGTCTGAGCCAGTGTTTCCGCCTTTTGGCAACTCCTAAATAAGTACCAGTTCCTTACATTTGTCTCCCAGTCTCTGTTGCTGTGTCTGCCTTCTGGCAACTCCTTCGTGGCAATTCTATTCATTTGTCTCCCAGTCTGGGCTAGTGTATAGAATGGCTACGAAAAGGTGGACACACTGGCTCGGGCTTGGGAAACAAATGTCCTGGGAATCTAGACTGGGAGACAGCTGTGTGGAATTGCTAGAAGGCGGACACCAGTTCAGACTGGGCTTTGACTGCGCTTTGCAGCGCTTTGCCATGGCTTTAAAAGCATTTTGCCCACGGTTTGCACCAACCACAACCACGGCTTACACCAACCATCGTTTACACCAAGCCACCGTTTACACCATCCACCGTTTAACCACCCTTTACACTAAACCAAGGTTTACACCGACCACCGTTTACACCACACCACCGTTTACACCAACCACCGTTTACACCAAACCACGGCTTACACCCAACCACCGTTTACAGTTTACACCCAGCCGCGGTTTGCACCAACCATAGTTTGCAACACACTCCACTTTACACCAACCACAGTTCACATCAAGCCACAGTTTTTCCCATCACCGCATGCTATAGGACAAGACCTTGCGTTTTTCCCCGCACCTCTCCCACCTCACCCCTTCTGCCCGCGCACTGTCTATCATACAGACCTCGACAGACCCTCTTGCCACCGACCCCTTTCCTCAACACCTATATCATATCTAGACTTTTCGAAACCTTGGAATGGGTTTAGAGTGGCCAGCCCTTGCCGCTTCTTTGCTTTGTGTCTTCCCCTGCCTTCAGTCTAGCTCCCCTTCTCATTTTTTGCTCACGACACGGTGCTCCTCTGCACACATGCGGCAGCATTCAGCCGTGGAGGCCGGCGGCACACGCCAACGGCGGTTGAATTGTTACTAAGAAGTTGCCAGAAGCCAGACACGCTAGGCCAGACTGAGGCGGGCACGCTTAAAAGCATTGAGAACCTCAACAGTAAACTGTTTCGGGAAAAATGGGCTGGTCTTCTAGAGCCAGACCACAACTGCAAGCTTTCCAGATTTGACGGGTATTCAAGTGGGAGCCCACAGCACGAGCCAATACCACTGACGCAGGTGCTCCTGGCGGAATTCAACTTAGTGTTCTCAACGCTGCCCCTGCAGTCCACAGCCCAACACACCAAAAGCGCCAACAGTGAACGACTTCTCCCACCTGGCTAGAGGGTAGTCTATTGATCCTGTCTCCTCTACTTCCTCTTCCTCACCAACAATAATGGGCTTATTGCTAGCTTTATCAGGTATTCATAGGCAAATAAATGCAAATAGTCTTTCAAACCTACTAGCACCTCTGTTGTCTGACGGCAGCCCTAAATGTTGTCCAAACCTCCTTCGACAGAAGTTCCGTTTTCAAACTCTTTCAGTCTACAGTGCAATAAGCACATTACTACGCACCTCCATCTATATAGCTACTGACGTCAAGCAAGGGAAACTTGCATGACACAGCCATCACCTGCATCGGCCCTTTTGCTCTCAGCACGCTAGAAACACCTGCTAAACACCTGCTAGAAGAAGGGCATAGGATGGCCCAACCCTTTGAAAGAGCTTCACCGTTGCAAGGTGCAAAGACTGCCTCCCCGCCGTTCGGGGTATCTCCGATTGATTCGCCAGGTCTTCAGCCAGATGTCTTCCTCAGCCAGCAACACCCTCAACACAAAGTTTACAAATATCATTGCGAACGTCTCCGACCTCCATATCCAGAATTCTGCGAAGCAGCTTTGGCCCCGCAATGACAACTGCATGTCAATCCGTTCAGGCAAAAAACAAGTTTTGAGGTTTGCCAATACCATTGAGGCACCTTGCTGGCGGCACCAATGGCCAGCACGACATTGGAATCGCAAGGGCAAGGCCTCAAGCTTAGAGGATGTCCGGCGAGTTCTACGCAGCACCCACGTTCACGCAAGCTTTGCCTTTCAAACCCGGCCTCTCAACACTGAACTCATTAGCTTTGCAGCTCAAACTCCTACGCCTTTCAAACCTGTCAATCCGGCGGCTAGCCCAGCGATAAATGTCATAGGCATAGGGTTCTTTTGCACTCCGATCATGCAGACATTGTTCACAAAGGACTTCACCATGAGATCTGCTCGCACTTCAACCCGGCTGGGCGCCAAATCCAATTGGTTGAATGCACCAGGATTTGGTGGAGCTTTAGCTCACGAGACCTAATAATGGCGACGCTCATATTCTTCGCATAGCGTTGTTGGGAGAAACACTGGAAATTCTGATCCAAAAGAGTGGCTTGAAGCTGCAGCTGTGTGGGAACAAACTAAACACTTAGGGCATCACGCTGAGCACTGGCTGCAAGTCTGAATCTTCACACTAGTGCGCAAGTCGTCTACCTGTTACAGTTGGTCTGTGTTACAGTTGGTCTGAGCCTTCACAAGCACAGGCAAACAACAGGCACATTTGGGCTTGTGGCAAGGGTAGGGTAAGTCAAGTCGGGCGGCTTTCAAACAACAGGCGTGTCACAAGTCTCGTACTTCAAGCAAATGGCGTCACCAACAACTTTCCTCCCCTCTGAACGAGAGAAGAACCTGCTGCTCCTCTCTCGCCACATCGATATCCACCAACTGGACTTTCAGGCTTTTCCAAACACAACCCCCTCAAAGCTTTGGCCCAAATCCCAGAGCCGGTTCTTGGCACCCCACCAGTCGACTTGAAGCACAGGTCTCCAGGAGACATGCGTAGAAATTTGCAGTCACAGCGACCAGGATTGCTTTGGGGGAAGTCTCGCCAACAAGTATTCCAAGTCAAGCAATTGGCTCATTGTGCAGCCCACTCATTGAGGCTCTTCAAGTGTGAATCTTCAAGGCTACAGTGCCGCAGCGGCATTGCCCAGCGCAAGGTAACCGTGTATGACTTTGTACGCGTCGAACATGTGCCACAGAACAGGATGGTGAGGCCTTCGCTACTGGAGAGTTAAATGAGCCAAAGCGATCTTCTTCACTTCATTTCACTTCACTTCACTTCACTGCGCCTTCGGAGCTCCATCTCTGCCGCACCTTAGTGAAACCTAGCTCCACGGCGAGGGCCAAAGCGATCTAGGCCAAAGCGGTTATCCAGGCGCACTTTCCCTGACCTGGTTTTCTGGTGAAGCGCTCTTTGTTCAATCACAAATGGGCTTGTCTTAGCACCGTCTCCAGATGAGGTTGGGCAGAAAAAACCTCTTGCTGGCACCCAGGAAACATTGACAGAACCCTATGGCACTATGGGCCAGGGCGCCCGGCTCCATTTTTGAACAGTTGATCCTGTGGAGCTTGTGGACATGGAGTCCATCGAGTCTAGATTTATTGACATTCGTTCTTTTGAGGTCTTGGGTCCCCAGCTTTGCGAATGTTCTTTGTAGTCAAGAACTGGCTACCAGAATGGCACCATCATCCGATGGAACCAGATGAAAGTTGCAGCTGATGCAGTGAGTTACTTGGGAAGTTTTGGCCGCCGCTCATGTAGGATATGGAAAGAAGTAAAGGATACGTGACTGTACACGCGGTTTTCATGAGAAGGTTTGGATTTCAAAGGTGGTCTGTCTCGGTTATTCTCGAGACACATCCGCAGCATACTCTCATTATCCAGGCGCACTTTCCCTGACCTGGTTTTCTGGTGAAGTCACAAATGGGCTTGTCTTAGCACCGTCTCCAGATGAGGTTGGGCAGAAAAAAACCTCTTGCTGGCACCCAGGGAACATTGACAGAACCCTATGGCACTATGGGCCAGGGCGCCCGGCTCCATTTTTGAACAGTTGATCCTGTGGAGCTTGTGGACATGGAGTCCATCGAGTCTAGATTTATTGACATTCGTTCTTTTGAGGTCTTGGGTCCCCAGCTTTGCGAATGTTCTTTGTAGTCAAGAACTGGCTACCAGAATGGCACCATCATCCGATGGCACCATCATCCAATGGAACCGATGGAGTCCATCTGGCCCTCCTTCCACAAGTTTCACGCTACACACCCTTCCCAGCGATGCGACCTAATGCATGGTGCCAGCTTTCCTTCCGGCTTGTGGACGGAACTGACTACGCAAGCTGTTGCAAGCTTTTGCCAATGAACCGTAAGGCATAATACATTAACCGTTCTTCAAATTGTTACTTGGGAAGTTTTGGCCGCTGCTCATGTAGGATATGGAAAGAAGTAAAGGATATGTGGGTGTGTGTCAAAACCCCGGGTCTCAGGTGAACATCGCGCACCTTCCTGTTCCATAGGGTATGGAACGGATCCCTTGTTCCATAAGATATGGAACAGGTATGGGACGGGGGTATGGAACAAATTGTACCAAAAAACCTGACGTGTCATCTCAGTCCCGTTTCTCACGGTAAATGTATTTCAGCAAGCAAAGCGCACGTTTTGATTGAACCTCGAACAATTGTAAACTAGGAGTCCATAGGTATGGAACGATGGGTATGGAACGGCGAACAGACATGCTGTTCCACAGGTATGGAACGGGGTATGGAACGAGATGTTCAAGAGTACATGTTCCATACCAAAGCGTTTTGACTCATGGCCATGTGACTGTACACGCGGTTTTCATGAGAAGGTTTGGATTTCAAAGGTGGTCTGTCTCGGTTATTCTCGAGACACATCCGCAGCATACTCTCATTATCCAGGCGCACTTTCCCTGACCTGGTTTTCTGGTGAAGCGCTCTTTGTTCAATCACAAATGGGCTTGTCTTATCACCGTCTCCAGATGAGGTTGGGCAGAAAAAAACCTCTTGCTGGCACCCAGGGAACATTGACAGAACCCTATGGCACTATGGGCCAGGGCGCCCGGCTCCATTTTTGAACAGTTGAGCCTGTGGAGCTTGTGGACATGGAGTCCATCGAGTCTAGATTTATTGACATTCGTTCTTTTGAGGTCTTGGGTCCCCAGCTTTGCGAATGTTCTTTGTAGTCAAGAACTGGCTACCAGAATGGCACCATCATCCCATGGAACCAGATGAAAGTTGCAGCTGATGCAGTGAGCCTGGAAGTGCCTGCAGGCTTTGTGGTAGAAGAACATATTCAGCCTTTTGAGAATCACGTCCCCCGCAAGCACTGGAAGAGTCTCCGAGCGATCTGTGCGCGCACATGGGGGCCCGACGAGAGAACCCAAAGGTCAATCGCTCGAAGTCTAGGTCCTCTAGGTCTGGAATGGACTCGTTTTAGCTCCACTGGCTCAAGGTGTCCTGTTCTTGTCGGCCCTGCAAATGAGGGGGGCATCCCTCAAAAATGAGAGAGGGCCTCTATCCATACCCATTGCCTGTCGACATTCCTGCTTGTCAAGAAAGGTTCAGGCACACGAACAGAGACAGGCAAGTGTCTGGTTGACGCCTCAATGTGACGTCTGGATATTCAAGAGCACCAAGAAACATCAAAATTGTTCTTGGGTATGATGGTGTTCTCGTCTGCCCCGTTGAAGGTCATTCAATTCGCCGGGCGCTCGCGTCAACCAGGTTGCTCAACACCCAGAGCCTGTGAATGGACAGCCGAGTGCCATGAACCTGCGAGGAAAAGAAGCATGCAAAAGGCCTGGGAGCACATCAAAATCCAAAGCATGTGCTATTGCAGCGTGCTTTCGCGCAAAGCGAACGCGCACCAGGCAGCTTCAAAACGGCATCTGCGTCCCGAAAGCCGAACACAAGTGCAAAGGGAACAGGCCAGCAACTCAGGTGCGACACCAGACTGAGGTGCTGCTCTAGGAAGGGGCACAAGTTTCAGTGGGAGCTGACCCACTCAACATAGGCTGCGCACTTGCGATTTGGTTCATGAACAATCTTCAATGCACTGCTGGTGGGCCACGGGAACCGCCACAGCTCATGGCCTGAACCCTTCGTGGCCGACATTGAACAGGCAACTGCAGTTCGAGCGTTGCTCAAAACCTATCGAGAATTTGTTCTAATGGGTTCTTCTTTCGCATGTTCCTTTCGCAACACTTTCGCGGCTTGTGTTTTGGCTTTCGCGTAAAAAAACACTTTTGCAGGCTTTCACGAACGGAACTGATTTTGCAAGCTTTTGCAAGCTCAAAAGCTTTCCCAAGCTTTCGCAAGCTTTCGCGCATGAAAAGTTTGCGCACTCTTTTGCGAATCTTTGGCGACTGCATGTTTAGCTTTCGCGAAGGCATAATACATTAACCTCTTCAAACTGTTGCTTGGGAAGTTTTGACCGCTGCTCGTTTGGAACAGCACAACCGCTGCCGGCTGCCCGTCGCCATTCCCATGTGACCTGAATGGCCTAGGCACAGCTTGTGGCCAAAGGTGAAACCCGTGACGCGCAGCTTGTGCATACGTCCTTCAGAATATTGCTCTACAATGACTACACGTCGTCGCTGTTCGAGGGATTCTCGGAGACTTTTCTCCTCCAACGCAACTCCAAACGACGCATACACGTTTTGTTTCCACAGGTTTGTTGCAAAGGCTCCACTCTGTATGATCTGTTTGCCCCTACACTCCTTCCAAGCCAAAACATGCATAGCAAGGCCACGAAAAAGCGGAATAGCTCAACGTTTGAAACTGAAACAAACTACTAAAATCCTGAAAAGGCTCTCCCGAATAAAAATGCATGAGCCATCTCAACACCTGAGGAGACACATGATGAAGCAACTCCCTTTGAACGCTCTCCCCAAGCAGAGAGGTGACTATGTTTCCAAACCATCGATGCATCTTCCTTTGACAATAGTTCATGCATATTCAACTTCCATGGGTTCACCAATTCATAACGATCGTTCACCGCTACTCGCAAACAAACTCAGGCGCAGGGCTGCAAGGCGCCCTGGACAACTGTTGCATGATGGCACAGCGCTAATTCCTGAAATCACATGGTTACCTGGGATCGGGACCAAGCTATAAGTAGTGGCATTTGTGTCGGTGTTAATTTTCGACTTTGCTGGTTCAGCTGAGGCATCCCCACAATTCTGCAGCCAAACGGTTGAAACTGACTGAAGCAGCCCAACTCCAAGGTGCCCAAACTAAGTGGCATCTGCGCAAAGCGGCATTCGGTAGTCTACATGCTTAGCATTGCCTTTGCAGATTTAGCTTTAGATGTTCTTCCTGTTCAAGTGCTCACGCTGTTCCTGCACACCTTTTGGCCAGAGACACGCGTGATCACACAGTCGCTGCCATGAAATACAAGCAAGTGGTGCTCTATTAGTCTATTACACTCGCTTGAGATGGAAAGCTTCGATGCTGAACCTGAATACCTTTGTTGGAGAGACACTCGTGCACTGCACATCGTTTCTGTCATGCAGGGCGTGAAACCTGAGTGCAAATAGAATCACGCGCCCATGGTGGAGGAATAGTCGAAAGTGCATGTGCTGGCTGAGAACAAGGCAAAAGCAGGTCGACAAAGAACAAAGGCCCACGATCCTGTCCCCTGCTTTCCGGACACAAAGGGCGCACAAACCAAGCGGCATTCTTGTTGCTCATGGCCACTCAAATTCTCACAACCAACAACGACGGAACCAGAAACCGATACAACTGCACGATTTACGCAAATTAAAATCTATATAACTGGCAAATGTTCTCGCTGCTGCTGATGCGTTCAAAGGCAAAGATAGGCAAAGCCATATCAGCACTTGCACAGTCATTTGAGAGGAATCTACAATAATCTGCATCATGGACTGGGGGCACCTCTTTCGTTTCCTTGCCTTAGCCGCTAAAGAGTGCTGTCTGCAACAAACAACGAAGTCGCTTTGCGCCGGCCGTGACAAAGACCAACCCGAGACCTGAAAGCCTTAGCTCCCTGGCTGGGTGTGCCAATGGCGCATTGTCTCAAACATATAGCTCCCCTCGAGCATGCGACGCCTCCTGCCTGCTAGGCAAACCCAAGCTCACATTCAGCTGAGGAGGTTTGCAACAACTTCTTGATTGTTGCAGTTCCATATTAGACAGGAGAGGTAATGCAAGGACAGCGAAATAAACAGAAGACCAGCACCAGCCCTCTCGAGACATGCTGTCCACACCTCTTCCGAGCATCTGAAGCAACCAAACATGAGCCCCAGCCACACGAGCATTCTCCAGAAGCGTCTTTGGTGGGTCATGTGAACGGCTCAGCGAACGATGAGTCCTTTGCAATTTGGCAATGCCCTCCCGAAGCTCACCAACTTGACAGACTCCGACAGACTCCCGAACCCTTTCTCCACCTCTTGGATTTTGGTGGGGAAACCAATCCTCCAAAAAAGGTCAAAGGCTATCCACTGACTGGGTTTGTCGAGGTTTGTCGCTAGCGGGGTCAACTCTCACAGGGTGGCGACGGGCCGGATTGCACAAGGGGGCACAAATAGAACAGATCAATCCGCTGAGGGCTATTCGTGGAAAGCAGGCTGAATACTATCAGGTCCTACTAAAGCTTAGCAAGGCTTAGTAATAAGCCTTAGTAGTGCTTAGTAAGACATACCAAGCCCAATCAAGCGTACCGCTATTGGGACTTACTAAGTCTCAAAATTGACAAACATCGGCAGACTACTACTCAGAGCCCTGATCGCTCCACTACTCAGAGCCCTGCTTGCTCCTGGGCTGTTGCTTTGCTCAGGCTATCTGTACACATGCAATCCCTTTCACAACTGTCTTTGTAGACGGCTCTTTTGTTTGCTATCGTATGCGTTCATCTGTCTCAGATTATATTGAGGACCATCGTCAGGGTTCCATCGAACAAGCTTTACTCGGTGTGTCAGATTCTTCAGCATCCTCCAGTTACGACGATTGCTTGAGATTGGACATAGTGCAATTCTTCGCGTAAAAATCGATATCGATTATGTGATGCAAGATGTGAATCAGAATTGTATCACCAGGGGGAAAAGTTCACCCTCGCCAAGGCGCCTACAGGCATTAGTGAGAGTCCTCGCTTTGTCACGGCTTTTGTACCGCCCACACCGCAAACACTTGTTTCAAGCACTCCCAGAACCCCCTTGCTTTTACGAAGTGAAAAGCCAACTATATATATATATAAGTGGGCTGGGGCTTCAAATTGGTCCGGACAACAAAAAACGCACACAAAAAAACACACACCTTCTGCAGAGTGTTGGCTTGATTTTCAGAGGGCCATGCAAGCGCCATCCCTTGAACGCAGTCATGTGCGTCATCTAGCTCAATGTTTTTCTTCTCACCTTGCTTAAATTCTTGAGTATGCATTTGCTTCTTTGCTGGAGGCTCTGGGACACAAGCTGAGCTTGCTGTCACAACAACAGCCTTCTGCAAAAGTGCAAGTCTGCTGTGCTGGCTCTTCAATATAAGCTTGGTGCATTGCGCAAAGCTGGTTCAGATTTGAGATGTGGATGCTGCTCAAACCGGTAGAAATCAAACCCCGCAAGCACCGTTTGGTCTATCAAATCAAGCATCGTATAGCATTGGCATATGGTTCCAACTTGGACAAAGCAGCAGCACTCAGAGGTTTGTTTGACAGAAATCCTCATCGTAGTTCTCTTGTGTTCAATGCAGATGTCACAAGCTATATAAGTGGAAATGATGCCACCATGCCTTGCATTACATCATGTTCTCCTCTCGAACACAAACCGCAGACGCTTTCTGCCACGGACTCACCGACTCTGTTTGTTTTGTAAAAGCATTAATCCCAACGGTCACACACCACTGCATGTGTAAGACTGCAATCATAACTGCATTTACTATCACAGAAAAGGATAAAAACTGGCAGCCAAAGCGAGAGCACAAAGCCCCTGCGCCTACGTCGAATCAAACTCGCGAAAAAGACACAAACCAAGTGGCGTTTTTGTTGGCAGGCAGGCTGACCAAGTGTTGGCCGCGAGCGTTTTGACTGGACAGGACACTGGTAAAACTGTACTTTCATACCAGTTGCACACACAAATTGGACAATGCATTTGGCTCACTCGTCTCGCCAAAGCTGAATTGACAGAAAGGGATAAAAACTGGCAGTCAAGGTGAGAGCACAGAGCCCCTGCGCCTGCGTCGAATCAAACCAAGCGGCATTTTTCTTGGCAGGCAGGCTGACCAAGTGTTGGCCACGAGCTGTGACAGGACAGGACACTGGTAAAACTGTACTTTCATACCACTTGCGCACACGAATTGGACAATGCATTCGGCTCACTCGTCGTGCCAAAGCTGAATGGTCAAAACAAAAGTCACAAAAGCACTAGCATGCGATATATCAGGAATTGTAGATCCCCATTGGCTCTGTCGGCCTTCAACAACACAACCCCCAAAAGCAACTCGCTTTGTGCCCTTGGAACCCTCTACTTGTTTGACTTGCTGCACTGCGGCAAGTCAAGGTGTGGGGCCTGAATGTCTGCAGCTTCAAGCATGATTGAATCACACTGATACTCAGTTGAGCACCTGGTCTCCTCACACTGCAGCCGAACGTTTGATGAGCAAGAGCAAGGTAGTTTTTTAGGCGTCTTCTCCGCTGTTCTCATGCCATTCACTATCAACGGCCTAAAAGCATCCAAAAACCCCTTGCACAATTGGATTCGCTGCAAAAGCGAGCTTGGGTTACCATGCAACCGACAAGTTTGCACCGAATGGGATGGCAAACCTCTCAACACGCACTGCAATCTGAATGGTGTGGAGGCACCAGCATCTGAAACATTTAAAACCTCGTAGACGACTCCCAACTTGGTTTGCGAGCCATGGTTCAGGTGGGTACTAAAAACGTGTTCGTGTGAGGTGGACGACCCTGATGCTGCAAAGCAAATCCTTAAGTTTGAAGGGCTTTCATCTAAACCAACAAGTTTGTTGGTTGCATGGCACAGGCATGGCCTGTCAAACTGTCGCGTCCAGGAGAACCTCGCTCAAGTGCAATACTCTGACCGTTTGATTGCGGAATGCTTTGTGAACGTGCCGGTCAGCCTCAGCGCAGTTCATCAAACATGCGCCTGAAACACATTGTGCTTCGGTTGACCATGTCCCAGCCCTGCGTGGCCAATAGAATCTGATAAACATGGATACAGCCGAACTCACAAACGTCGCCCAAACTAGGGGACACGATTCGGGACAAGCTTGAACCACCTTCGGCATGGGTTCGCAAGTTTAGTGTTGTGCTTGATTTTGGGAACTCAGCACTGAGAGTTTTTCCTGCTCGACTACTCGCCCTCTTCCTCAGTAAGCTATGGCCACTGACGTCTCTATACACCACTACTGATCTTGTACCGCCCACACCGCAAACACTTGTTTCAAGAAGTCCCAGAATCAACTTGCTTTTACGAAGTGAAAAGCCAACTATATAAGTGGCCTGGGGCTTCAAATTGGTCCGGACAACAAAAAACGCACACAAAAAACACACACCTTTTGCAGAGTGTTGGCTCGATTTTCAGAGGGCCATGCAAGCGCCATCCCTTGAACGCAGTCATGTGCGTCATCTAGCTCAATGTGTTTCTTCTCACCTTGCTTAAATTCTTGAGTATGCATTTGCTTCTTTGCTGGAGGCTCTGGGACACAAGCTGAGCTTGCTGTCACAACAACAGCCTTCTGCAAAAGTGCAAGTCTGCTCTGCTGGATCTTCAATATAAGCTTGACGCATTGGGCAAAGCTGGTTCAGATTTGAGATGTGGATGCTGCTCAAACCGCTCTCTGAGATGGTTCCAGTAGAAATGCAAACCCCTCAAGGACCGTTTGATCTGTCAAGTCAAGCATCGTATAGCATTGGCATATGGTTCAACTTGGACAAAGCAGCAGCACTCACAGGCTTGTTTGACAGAAATCCTCATCGTAGTTCTTTGTGTTCAATGCTGATGTCACAAGCTAAGTGGAAACGATAGCACCATGCCTTGCATTACATGGTGTTCTCCTCTCGAACACAAACCGCAGACGCTTTCTGCCACAGACTCACCGACTCTGTTTGTTTTGTAAAAGCATTAATCCCAACGGTCACACACCACTGCATGTGTAAGACTGCAATCATAACTGCATTTACTATCACAGAAAAGGATAAAAACTGGCAGCCAAAGTGAGGGCACAGAGCCCCTGCGCCTACGTCGAATCCAACTCGCGAAAAAGACGCAAACCAAGCAGCATTTTTGTTGGCAGGCAGGCGGACCAAGTGTTGGCCACGAGCGTTTTGACTGGACAGGACACTGGTAAAACTGTACTTTCATACCACTTGCGCACACGAATTGGACAATGCATTCGGCTCACTGGTCTCGCCAAAGCTAAATGGTCAAGGCCAAAATCACAACAGCATTGGCATGCGATACATCGGGAATTGTAGATCCCCCTTGGCCGAAAACCGCTCTCTGAGATGGTTCTAGTAGAAAATGCCAACCTCTCAAGCACCGTTTGGTCTGTCAAGTTAAACATCATGTTGCATTGGCATATGAGCGACTGCCAAATCGTACTGTCAAGCAAAGGACATGATTCAGCAAGGTTATCTCTTTTGCGGGAGGCCTTCGCTTGTGCTTGTTTTAGCCACAATGTCAACATACCTGAACATATCCAAAAACTGCGGAAATAGGGTTATCGCTTTTGAGGGAGGCCTATCCCTTTTGCAGGTTTTAGCCCAATTCCTGAGATTCATGACCGCTCCTGGCTAAATTAGTCATTGCACATTTTGGCGTTTGCTCATATGGTTCCCACTTGGGAAAAGCAGCAGCACACAGAGGCTTGTTTGACAGAAATCCTCATCGTAGTTCTGTGTGTTCAAAGCTGGTGTCACAAGCCAAGTGGAGCCGATAGCACCGTGCCTTGCATCACAATTGTAGATCTCCCTGTGTCAAAAACCGCTCTCTGAGATGGTTCCAGTAGAAATGCCAACCCCTCAAGCACCGTTTGGTCTGTCAAGTTAAGCATCAGTAGCATTGGCATTTGCATCCACCCAACTCGGGTTAGAAGCAGCAGCAATCAAAGGCTTGTTTGACAGAAATCCTCATCATAGTTCTGTGTGTTCAATGCTGATTTCACAAACTAAGTGGAGCCGATAGCACCATGCCTTGCATTACATCATGTCCTCTCGAACACAAACCGCATACGCTTTCTGCCACAGACTCACCGACTCTGTTTGTTTTGTAAACGCATTAATCCCAATGGTCACACGCCACTGCATGTGTAAGACTGCAATCATAACTGCATTTACTATCACAGAAAATGATAAAAACTGCATGTTTCTCATACCCGTGCTACAATTATGCTTACATTCCGAATTGGACAATGCATTCGGCTCACTCGTGCTGCAATAGCTGAATGGTCAAGACAAGGTCACAAAAGCACTAGCATGCGATATATCAGGAATTGTAGAACAAAAAGCAACTCGCTTTGTGCCCTTGGCACCCCTGGGCACTGTTGGGAACAAAGTTCTACTGGTTTGACTTGCTGCACTGCGGCAAGTCAAGGTGTGGAGCCTGAATGTCTGCAGCTTCAAACATGATTGAATCAAACTGACACTCAGTGGAGCACCTGGCCTCCTCACACTGCAGCCAAACATTTGGTCACCATGAGCAAAGTAGTTCCTTAGGCCTCTTCTCCGCAATTTTCACGCCATTCACTATCAACGGCCAAAAAGCATCTAAAAGACCCTTGCCCAATTGCAACCGACAAGTTTGCATCGAACGGGATGGCAAACCTCTCAACACGCACTGCAATCTGAATGGTGCGGAGGCACCAGCATCTGAAACAATTAAAACCTCGTAGACGACTCCCAACTTGGTTTGCGAGCCATGGTTCAGGTGGGTACTAAAAACGTGTTTGTGTGAGGTGGACAACCCTGATGCTGCAAAGCAAAGCCTCAAGTTTGGGCTTGAGTTTGAATGCTTTCATCTAAACCAACAAGTTTGTTGGTCGCATGGCACAGGCATGGCCTGTCAAACTGTCGCGTCCAGGAGAACCTCGCTCAAGTGCAATACTCTGACCGTTTGATTGCGGAATGCTTGGTGAACGTGCCGGTCAGCCTCAGCGCAGTTCATCAAACATGCATTGATTGCCATTGTAATCCTCGCGTGGTGCGTATTTGTTGGGCAACTTGAAAAATTGAGTTTGCAGGTCTGTGCTTTGAATTTACAACTTCAACCGAACAAACTGCTTGAATCTTCGTCTTTTCAGGCAGATGTTTACATCCTTTCGCACATCTGAGCACGAGATTTGACCTGATGGTTCTGATCCCCCTTCTGGTGTCCCATTGCCATACAAGCAAAGCAAAAGCAACACACCCGCTTAAGAAACATCCAGCCGCGGGCATATTTGACCAAAACAATCTTTCGACCGATTTCAAGCAGGTAAGCTTCTGATCTTTGTTTGACTTTGTTCCCTAATTGCAATCTTTTGCAAGCAAGGAGCCAACGTTCCCCAACATACATGGAGGTGAAACAAGGCCACTTAGCTGCATCTTTGTGGCTACTGCAGCAGCAACTGCACACAACTTTCTCTTTTGTTAGACGCGTTAATGTCGAGCGGTTGGCCACAGTCACCAAAAATACATTCTGTTTGGATGACTGCGCAACCCGGCCAAACTTGTGCCTCAGCAGCTTCCGTTGGCTCATCATGGTGGCCCCAATTTTACTTACATTTTTGCGCGTGTGCACGACCTTTCCTCTCCAGTGCCTTCGCAAATGACATTTGGAGCGCACAATGGGAAACTGATTGTCTCTTTTGAATTTGTGCGAATTTGTCTGTGAGCACCCAGCGTCCTAAGAATGAGAAATTTAGAAGGTAAACTTTGGTTGCGGCATACTTGCGCGCCTTTACTATCGATTGCTGACATTCATGTTTGACATCAGCTGCTTGCACTTACCCCTCGCAAGGGCCTCAAGATAGGGAGAGCGGCTCACCAAATGTTGTTTGCACATACCACATTCACGCGTCCCTCCAAGCTGCCTCCAATGATTGAGGGGGAGCCAAGCCCAGCCGGATGCCCTTGCACGTTGCGAACTCGAATGGCCTAGCCTTGATAAAAGGCCCCACTAAGCCACGAAGCGGTTTCCATGACAGTCGAAAAGCTAATGCGGATTTACCCCTGCACGAACAGGAAAATGCGTGTTGGCAATGCATAGAGGAACAAAATACATGCTGGCCACCCCCGTCCCGATTGGCTAGTGCGATGTGCCACGAAGTGTTGCTCCGCTCAAGTTCAAGCTCCAGTTCACCCACGCTCAAGGAATGTTAAGCGGTTTTGGTGTGATTCCATCGGGGCTGTCCAAACCAAGACTAGCCCGCAATATTTTTTGCACGATGTCCGCGCACCCCAAACAAAAGGGAACGCATTCTGTCAGGCGTTTTCTGCACACCAAATGGTCTCCACGCGTGCGACCATGGAACACCATCATACAGGCCTGCACACACCGGGGCTGGTGAAACTGTTTACGCCATTTTAGGCCAAAACAGCTGCAGTCGCAAGAATACATAGTGCAAAACCACCTTGCAATGTTTGATGTTCAAGCTCTCACTCTTTTTCTTGTTCCTAATTAGTGGGGATCAGTTCTGCAGTTCTGCATCCAGTTGCTTTGACCAACGGCCACAGCCGACACTACACTCCCGGAAACATCCCAAAGTGAAACTCAACAGTCAACAGTCTTCCAGTTTTTCTTCTGCGGCGGTCGCAAGTCCACCCTTCCCCTTCATGGGAAAGTGGAAAACCTTGTGACACTGCCACTGAACTCGGTCGCATGTCACGAAGTATCCTCGCTCGAGGAGGGAGCTGAAAAATTAAGATCCCAAAAGTAGAACTTAGGCACGAATATGAAAGAACAAAAGCAGTTTGGCCAGTGGAAACGCGCAAGCTCTTGCAAGTTCAGCTATTCAAAGCATCCTTTCTCAGGTTGATTAAGGTACAAAATTACACCAGCATAGACCCAGATAGCTAGGCAAAATCCCACGACCTATGCGACCGGCTGGAACAAGATGTACGCAGCCTGCACAGCCAGCTTACGGCACCTCCACAGCAGCACCCAGCACCAGCACCGGCACCAGCAACCTGTCTCCACCACGTGCACAGCCAGCTCACAGCACCACCACAGCACCAGCACCGGCACCCAGCACCCAGCACCAGCAACCTGTCTCCACACGCGCAAGCTCACAGCACCAGCACCAGCACCAGCAACCTGTCTCGAAAGCGCGCACGGGCAACTCATTGTTATTTGAAGTAAGAACCCCATAGCTTCGCTATCTGGGGAAAAAACATCACCGAATCAAACTCGCATCGAGCCCTCTGTTGCTTCGAATTTCAAAACTCGCATCGAGTTGGCTCAGAGGCTGACCACAAAAAATGTCGACCGACCCTTCCCCTGAGCCTTGCGAGCCTTGCGAGCCGTCAAACACCCGATCAAGGACCTGACATGGGCGGTTGGCTGAGGTGCGTGGGTCCACTGCAGCGCGCATATGGCTTGAGACACAAAGCAAGCACTATGAAGCACTCTTGTGTCAAGAACTGGTTCTTGCAAAGAAGTTGCCAGGCGCATTATGGCAAGGGGTAGCTATGACGTGAAGGGTTTTGCAGGAGTGAATCTTTCCTCACTGGACTACTCTTGGAGCGACAACCACCTTCCAGTAGAACGGACGGTGGAGGGTCTGTGAGTACGCATCTTCATCCAACCTTCGAACCCCTTGATACATATAGAGAGACAGACAGAGAGACAGAGAGAGAGGCAGACAGAGAGAGAGAGAGAAAGAGAGAGAGAGAGAGAGGCTCAAGCCATTTTGGCTCAAACCATTTTGGCTCAAGATCTCGGCTCAAGACGGGCTCTAGTGACCTAGTGGCTTGTCGTCGAGCTGCTGGAGGGCACTGGACTTTGTCTTTGACGGCATCTTTGGTTTGTCCTTTGAGTACGGTGGCCGTGCCTTTGCCCATAATAGAGGACTCCGAGCGCCTCATAGAGTTTGTTCCTGGAGCATGATGATGTGGGATGGCTATATCCAGGACTTTGAGAAGGTGAAATCCAAGAGGTCCTACATTGCATGCTGTGGACGCAGCTCATCTTGGATCTGGGCAGATCGAGTGAATGCTCAAAGGTGGGGGCGCAACAAGTGTGGCACACCGTGGCCCACCACTGGAGCCTCCTGGATGCAGTCCAGATCTCCTTCCAAGAAGGTCCGAAGACCAAGAGGAAAGGATCGAGCCCAGGTGGATCCGCTCAGGCAGCATTGAAGGGAGCTGGACTTGATTTCACCCCTTGACCCAGAACTCCCACCGCATGAAGAAGTCCTGAAAGCCCATCTGGACTCACTTCCAAAGGAAGTCAAAGATGCGGTGGTAGGCCTCATCAAACCAGCTCCAGCGGCCACCATTGATGTGACAGGTCAGCCAGCTCTCCACCAAGAAGCAACCATTCCAGAGACGAGTTGACTTGGCCAAGGAGCAATACAAGACGCTGCTTGATGAGCTCAAAGGAGTGCAGGAAGCCATCGACAAAGAACACAAGCAACTTGGAGACCAGTCTGAGGCTTATGCCAAGCAGCTGAAGGAAGAAGCAGTGCCCATGCCCCCGGCACATGAGCATGTTCTGGATACAGATACAACAGAACATGTGTTGAAGGCTTTGGGACAAGCGGGCATCATTTTCAATTCGGACCAGCAAAAGGAGTTGGAACGGAATCTTGCAGAGACCTTGGCCAAGCGCCGCAAGACAGAAGGTGAAGCCCAGTTGAGTGGGTAACACCTGCAGGACATCTTCTGAAGAAAAAAGGTGCATTTTTCTGGCAGTGAAGGGGTCCTGGTGGAAAACTGATATGGCAGCCCTTGGGAAGACTCAAAGGTGAGGGACTGTTTGAGTGTTTGGACACGGGGCACTTTTTCTCACACTGCTTGGGGAACAGCCGTGCAAGGTTTTGAGTGTGAAGAGTTGCAGTTTGCGGAGGACCATGCAGAGTTCAATGAATTTGTGCATGCATGGCATCGAGGATTGCAGCCGTATGCGAATGTCAGTGGATACTCATCATTTTGACATTGCAGTGGGTGTTGATCATGACATCTCATGTGCTTTAGAGCCTGGGGACACCACGTCGGCTTCCTGTGGCAATGGCATCGAGATTGAAGCTGGAGACGAGATGAGCTGGCTTGGAAACACTGCAGTGGAGCTCAGGATGGAGATAGTAAATGCAGCCACTCCTGACACCTCCCACGCAAAGCCAATGGAGGATATTTCAGAGGTTGAAGAGAACAATGATGGCGCAAGCCCTACTGGGCTGGACAATAATGGTAAGGCTGTTCAGGATGTGATAAGGGCACCGCGCACACCGAGCTCAGAGCGGCCAGGATCACCTAGACCTGCTTCTTGCGGGACCTGACTCACATCCATACAGCCACAGATGAGTGGAACCTGCAGGATGATGCTGGACCACAATGTGCCTTCTCGGGTGGAGGCAAGCGAGAGAGAGAGAGAGAGAGAGAAGACGATTACTACATCCTTGAGGATGAAGCTCGACAAGATTTTGAGCAGACAACGCCGGGCTTGTTGCAAGACCGCCTGGTAACTCTGCAAGCCAGGGCGCTAGAGGCCATCCAGGCTTTGCCGGCTGAGTGTCGAGAAGACAGGGACTATGGAATGGTGGAAACTCGCGTATGGGGACTGGAGGCTTTGAAGCACATCCTGCGAATGAGACTGGCACTTCAAGGTAGCATCCAATTGACGAGGCCTGTTACACAAGAGCCGGACATTCCACCAGCCAATGAACTGCTTGCGGCAAATCTCACCCTCAACATCCGCAATAAAGGCAACAGATGTTTTGCCAACTCTGTCCTGAGGATGTGGTGCTGGATGGGAGCTCATCATGACAAACCTGAAGCAAGATGACATCCAGGACATCTTTTGGGCCTTGAGTTGCAGCCGGTCATTGCCAGGTTGGACAACCCCTAGAATCAGCATGATTCCTCTGAATTTCTGGTGATGTTGTGGGAGATGTGGGGTCAGACTGGACTCCAGGGCAACTGGCATGCACATTTTGGAGGTTGCCACTGTTCATTAGAATGCCTGAAGCTGCAGGTGATGGGGTCAGCTTTGAGCAGTTGCTGGCGGACTGGGCAAATGAAGGCAGTGGACAATGACGTTGGGAGGTACTCCCTCTCAGCAAAGGCCAGGGCCTGGGTGAAACATCGCAATCGACTGCACACTCCATCGACCTTCAAGTGTCCACAGCGCACCTGGCCATGCGGGACACTCCACCTTTGCGCTACGTGGCATCATTGCCCATCAAGGGGAAGAGTTGGTGTCGGGCCACTATGTCACGATGTTGGTTGAGGGTGATGCCATTTGGGCTGTTGATGATGGTGAACGCCCACAAGTCCAAAAAGAAATGCCTGAATACATCCAACGTGGAGCTGTCATGATCTGGGCTTCACGAGCAGAGCCATCCAACTTCTGGACTAGAACCATTGGCAGCTTTGATCCACCTGCCAAACGGCAGCGGCTGTCTGGTGAAGGAATGGAGTTCCTCTCTATGGCAACATCACGCAATGGACGCGTGACACCAAGGAATGGCTACTGCAACAGGACATTCAAGTAGCTCTGCTGGTTGAGACGCGCCTACATGGAGCAAAACTCAAGACGGCCAAAGAGCGAGTTGCGCCGAAGCAGATGGCAGCCAGAGTTCCTTCAAGCCTATGAGACTGGCAGAGGAGGTACGAGTGGAGCTCAGTTTGCTGCGGTTGGAGACTCTCAGACAGTGGGATGAGTTTCAGCCACAACCCAAACTTTTCTGGTTGGGTAGGCAGTTTGGCCCCAAAGAGATTCAGTGTGCTGAATGGTGCCACCAAGCAGAACAGTATGTGCTTCAGAATCTGCATGCACCCAAACAAGGTAGGGGTTGGTATCTTGCTCTGGAGTTGAAACCTTTGCCGCCGACCAAGCCCTTGACGCCGTGGAAGAACGGAGATCTGGCCTACTGGGGGCAGTTTTGTTCCCTTCTGTACCATGTTGCCTCAAAAGGCTTCCTAGGGCCGAGCGCTATGGTGCATTTGAAGGCCAAGACTGCTGACCTGGAGCTACGATGGCAAGATATTCATGGGAAGCGGAACTTTCGAGAAGCCATGGAGATACTGCTGACCGGAGATGGGAAGCCTCTGACCCTGCTTATCAAAGGTGCGGAAGCCAACAAGGATTTTGCCAAGAAAGTGAATGGAGCAGCAAGCTCATCACAGTGGCATTTATCGAAACCTCAAAGCACCAGACGCAGTTCATGCGCGGCCTTTTCGGAACATCCCTGTTCAGGACAGGATAAACAAACCAATTGCAAGTGGGGAGAAAGAGAGAG
>CAXIVM010000714.1:202030-228469 GCA_964035705.1 Porites rus | reverse complement strand
AGAGAGAGAGAGGCTTCGATGGGAAGCAGTGCAACAAGCACGCAGATGGGAAGATCTTGATCCGCATGATGCGATGAAGAAATTGCGGAAGCTTCCCCAGAAAGCATGTGGTCCAGATGGCATTAGGTATGCCCTACTGAAGAATTTGCCCATTGAAAGTGTCACTGATCTGCGCAGTATGTTCCGGAAGGCTGCCGGACCAAGTTTGTACAACGCTGGTTGTGTTGCTTCCCAAAAAAGGAGGACATTGAGCGTCCCATATCGTTGACAAGTGTGCTGTACCGGACCTTGTGCAAACTGAGGTGGGATAAGCTCGGGGGCATTGGCAGAGCAGCATTGGCCAACGTTTGCCGTGGAAGCGCAGCCTGCCAGGCATACAAGTTCTTCAAGTAGCCGTCATGCGCCTCCTCACGTGTGAGGTCGGTCGAGCCGTCGACGTCATGTTGTCTCCTTGTTGGTGGATCTCCTATGCTTCTATGACAGTGTGGAACTTGAGCAGTTGCTTCAGTTGTGGGAGCCACTTGATTTTCCACCGGCCTTCATGAATTTCATTTATGAAGTTTATACCGGCCCACGGCTGCTGCAGGCAGAGCAGGTCACCTCACAAGCAGTTCACTGCAGGAAAGGGATGTTGGCAGGTTGCCCTGCCGCCCTGCCAAACTAAATTTGGCACCGATCTTGGATTCCTTTGTCTGTGAGTGTTTGGTGGCATGCACACAAGACCAAGCTAAAGCAACTCGCACTGCTTTCACTTCGGCATTTGGGGTGAGCCACACTCCTTGCCCCTATCAAATTGCGGCTGCCCCAATATCTGCTCTGAACTCTGCGATGAATTCAAAGAAAGGTTTTCAGGCATTGCTTGACACACAAGTTTCTTCCAAAAGAAAAGGGTGTTGCACCATACGCGACGGAGGGTCCGCAATATTGGCTTCTGTTGGAACTCGTGCGAACCAAAGATTCGTGGGGTGTTCGGTTTTTCAAACCTCAAAAGATTCTTGACCAAGGCACGACCCACTGCGCCTTGAGCCGTCCCTTTGATCAAGGCGAATCTGGCTGCTTCATTGTCTCCAGAACACACGGTGTAGCAGTCTGTTACAAATTCTCTCCAGAAGGAAATTGAAAATACAGCCCCTAACATCTCCAGCTCATAGATGATCGCGTCCTTGTCTTTTGCTCCAAACACATCACACATTACCGAGTCCAAGAGGATGCCAAACCATGCAATACATGCTCCGTGCGAATTGACAAGCGCCGCTCCTATGCCTCCAGCGCCCGTGTCAGGTTCATAGGAGCGTCAGTAAACAGAAAGAATTGCTCCAGACTTTCTGAGTTGACCTCCCTGGGCCGTGTGTTCGCCAATCGGTGCTTCATCCAACTTAAAGCATCAATCAAGGGCTCGCTCAGATTCGTTTGAGTCCCATATGCATGTTCAATGATCCTGCTGAGTACCAGGCGGCCCAAACGGCCATGCATAAAACTTTTCGCAAAGCCAAGCCTCCCTCGCAACACCAAAGCTTCGCGCCGTGAAAGTTTCTGTTCCGCCAGGCGGTCGACAAGTTCACGTTTGCGTTTCTCTGCGTTGCCAATCAAGAGCCGACCGTCTGTCAGCAGAATGTTGGAAGTTAAACTCAACTCCCAACGCGGCACAAAGAGTGGAAAACTCGGTCGCCTTCTTTCCTTCACGAGCGAACTCCCATCCAGTCAACAGAAAAATTCCATTCCATGTTGAGCCGAAGACACATTGCCACTGTTTGAAACCAAAATGAAATCGTGATAGAAATTAGTGTTGACGAGAAATAAACCTCTGGCCGCTATGCTGCGCAAAGCTCTGGAGAGACGCAGGAAGTTGTAAACGCTGTGAGTCGCACCAAAGGGAAGAGTACTTGAGCGGTAAACCTCAGCCTTGTTGATCTCATGGTTATATATTTAGAAGTACGCATACTTCAGGTGTTCAGCCCTCACAGGGACTTGCCGGTATGCGCTTTTGAAATCGTAGGTCTTGGCCAATAGGGTTGAGTGGACACCCAGCATGCGACACCTCTTGAAAAACTCTCGCATGAGAGCAGCGAAGGTATCAATCATATGCAAATCAATTTTGTTGTGAGTTGTTGTACACTCGTTGATGCCGCTCACGGAATAATCGTCTATGAGCCTGATCTTCTGTCCTTGTCGCAAGGGAAACCTTCGAGAAATAACAGCACCAACTGCCAGTTGAAGGGGGTCAAAAGGCCCCTCAGCCCAACCCTTGTCCAGCTCCAGTCTCGTCTCTTCCAAAAGGTTCCTCTTGGCGGCTCCAGCTGTAAGCAAGGCTTGTACAAAGGGTCCTCATAACCTATCTCCTGCAGGATCTCGGCGGTCAGCAATAGCCTTTTGGAGGCGGTGTTCATTTGCACATGCGGGGGTCTCGATGCCAGGTCTCTTTTCTCAAGATCTCTGAGCTCTGATGCGCGCTTCAACCATTTCCGACACCAATTCATTCGGTATTCGGACAACTGCTGTTCACTCATGTTCAACTGCTTTTCCAAAGCAATTTAAACATCCTTGGAGAGGCTTAGTTCACGCAGAATAGGATGCCCAGTGGCGCACACTTGATTGATGAACTGCTCACAATTCCATGGGATTCCAAAAAACCGCTCCAAAATCAGGCTCATCACTCCTGATCCTCTTCCTAAAGTTGTCGGCCTTAGTCTCAGGACCCTGGCCATCCCCCTTTGAAGATGGGTCCTGCAGTGGATAAGATTTCAAAAACCGCGATGCAGCTGGGACGGTGGCAGGCTGCCCGTCCAAGGTTGAAACAGACAGGTCGTGCCTCAATTTGCTCAACAAATTGCAAGGAATCTCGGACAAGGAAGAAACTCGACAAACAGCGGTGGAAGCAAAATCGGAAACTAAGTGAGGAACTTTGGAACCTTTTGGCTGTCGTCCCACCGCGATCTGCGCTGATTGAGCCAGTTTCAAAGGATGTGTTTGGATCCGTTCTAAGCGCGTCGCCAAGAGTACAACACCTCTAGCACGCAAAGCTTGCAAAATGCACTGCAAAATGGCTACACGTAACTGCTTGGGGTATTTGGATTCAAGACTGGTGGCCCAAACTCTAGACCCATCGGCTGTGGTCGCAAAGCGCCAAGGCTCATGCTCATGGGCGCCGTCGCACCTTGCGCGCAATTGTTCCAGTTCTGGAAAGTTGCCAACAATCCTAGTCCATTTTGGGCGAGTGCCACCATACATGCAAACTTGAAAATCTGTCAGGGTCACACGACATGCACGTTGCAAACGATGGTACCAGTCAGCGAGCCAGAAATACGATGAAGATGGATTTTCCATCGTCACCAAAACTCCTCTGCTTGCCACTTGTTGAAACAAAGAGCAACTATACGCAAAAAGGTTGTTTGCGAGCACCACCGGGTCATATCCTTATCCGACAAACCAGGCAGGCCGTGGGGATGGTCATCCGACCTGACTGGCTTAGGATCGCTCCAGTGCTTCTGAATGTCCCGGGCACGACTTGCTGTGCCGCACACGGGCGCCAGACGCAACCAGCAGAAAATGTGCGAGGAGATCCACTCCTCCAAAAGCTCTCTGCGCATAGGCTCGCATAAGTTGCCCTGTCACATTGGAGTATCTGAGCCAAGCTTGGCCTTTGATACCCCGGGGAGAGCCACGGTGCAAAGAATCCACCCAAAAGGTCAACCATTCGTTGTGTTGAGCATACGTCATGAGGTTCGCGAATTGCAGCGCTATTCCACGCCTCTGCGTGGCATAATGCATCTTCAACTCTGTGTCCGTAGGACTTGAAAGCTTCTCATTGGGTGTTCTTGAGCACAAGGGAACCCTTTTCAAGGCTCAACTCCTTGGACTCTTTGCGACCCTGAATCTCATGCGAACGACTGTTGCAAGAACTCGGTTCTAAGTATTTCACAACATTCTGGTCGTAAATGGCCGATGCCCTGTCAAGAAGAACATGCGCTGGATCCAATTCGCCTGTCAAACTGAGGCCAGTCAGTGCCTTCTTCAGCTTGCATACGTGCGGTCCTTTCTGCACGGGCAACCTCGGGGCGCTTGCGTCCTGCTGTTCCAATCCCTGCCGCAAAACAGAAATGACAAAAGTCTGGGCCTCGAAAGTCAATCTCTTAATGCTGCTACTCTCCTGGATGGTGGGATCACGGCCGATCACGTTCTGTAAGAAAGTTGTTAGATCATCATTCGAAATGGCCTGATTCGGCTGGCCCAAGGCGAAAGCTAGATGGCTCAGGGTCTTGACCCCACTGCCTTTGAGCGATGCGCAAAAAGAATCACCCAATCCCAGCTCGACAAGACGCTGACTGAAATGAGCTTCACTATCAACAATGCTTGCCATTGCAATCTACAGAGAAAGAAGAAACAGCAAAAGAATCACAAACACAACGTTTCGTCAATCGTTTGGTAAGATGTTACAAATCAAAACGGCATTTACGGACTCAGGTTGCGAAAACATCCGTTTACCATAAACTAAGTGACTCCTTAGAGTGAACCCATGCAGCGCAGTTGCACAAAACTTGTGAGAATCTTCTATACACCTGGCTTTCCATGAACTATGCTTGTGCTCCTGTGAGCCCACACGAACATGGCTTTCCATGTCAACTCAACTGTCCAGCTTTCTGGCACAACTCTGCTCTTAAGCCTAAGGCACTCCGCCAAACAAGCCCCTGACTTCTTTCGTTACCGCATCACGGTTTTTGCGTGACTGGTCCTTAGGATCAACGCCTTGCCCTCTTTAGGGCTTCGTCCAGTCGCTCGATGACTTGCTCTCTTGTTCGAAGTCTTCCTCTGTATTGGGGAAGCAAATCAAACGCTTGGGGTATCGAAAAGTCAGAACCCTACCAAGTTCTTTGTAAACTTCACTGAGCTTCTTGCCACACTCTGTGGTCGTTTTGACGATGAACCCTTGAGGTCTTCGCATGTCTGAAAAAGGTCTCGCCCTCTGGAACGGTCTCGCAGTATGCGTCCGCATCTCGCTGCTGCACCTGAACTTCACTTGACGATGAATCAGAACCAGAGCTCTCATCACTCTCACTAGAGCTTTCAATCTGCACACATTCCATTCTAACTGCGTCCTCGCCAAACAGGCTCAAGTCAGGTGGCTTCATCGTCCATCTCTTCTTTCGCACTCTCAATGTCTTCAACATCTGCCATTTCTTCAACTGCTCTTTCGACTGTCTCGCTAGGCTGAGCCGCAGGCAAAGAAACGGCCATCGAAGTTGACTTAAAAATAGGCGTGAACACGTTTGGCCTTGGAGTCGCAAGAGCTGCTGTAGCTGCAAGCAAAGTGCCTTGGGCAGCAACCTCATCAAGACTCAAACCTATTCTCACGCTCTTGAGTAACGTTTGAAGTTTTCTCAAAGGACGTGTCTGAAGTTCCCTCGAGTATACGACGTCGCTGCCATGCAGGGCTGAGCTGTGATCTCACCCTTTGTCAAGGCCGGCCCTCGCCGCCCAATTGAGCAGTGTAGCTTTCATCGAATGCGACCTCACCTGATCGGAATTTGGGGCGCCTGCCAACAAAAGTCTCAGCCACTTCGATGCTTCAGCCGTGCTCACGGGGCGAGCCTCCCGAACACGGCGCCGGAACCAAAGGCCCAAGTGGAATGCGACTCAGGTCCAGGCCCACACTCTCATAGACGGGCAAAACACTGAAATCCAATCCTCACTGACTACTCCTTCCCAAGGAATAACCAAAGGCAAATACTGCTCACGTCTCAAACCAACTGCAGACGTTTTGTGCTCCTGCGTATAAACCACCATTGCGCCTCTCCTCAAGCTCAACCCGATGGATATAGCGCAGATCCGACCACCTAGCTCTGCCGTATATGCATATGAGCATGGCACCTGCTCCCAATCGATCCACTGGATCACAACCTATCAAAAGAATCTCATGAAGCTTCCTCAAATGCACAAGCTCCAAAATGGGCGCTTGCTTTGTTGGACCCTTCTCCCTTCGCTCAATTGCAGCGAATCCCAAAATCCTACCAGACTGCAGGATGGAATCACAGCCACGCAATCCGACTGTGAACTTGCTGAACCTGACGGCCTCTAGGAAAGTTGATGCAGTTGTGAATCCTCTGTCAGTCCTTAAACGCTCTCCGCGCAGAAAGTGGAAAAGGGACCAAAGGTCTTGCTCGACCAATGGAAAAGGCGCCACAAAAACTCCTCTACTCTGATACAACTGCGTCCCGACATCCGAAGCTTCCAATGAGCATGCAGGACAGAAGGTCCACCCACTTCGCACAAGCAAGTTCAAGTTTCGTCTTCTTGTCTTCAAAAATAGTCCAGATCTTTTTGTATCCGAAACTGCATGAATGTAGCATACTCCGGGCTGCAATGCATCTGACACACTCTGGGGGCCAGGCACGATCGCATCAGATGAAGTCTCTTGGAGCTGCTCACCAAAAGGCATCACTGAAGGAACACTGTCACGCTGAAAGATTTCACCAGATACTCCAAGTTCCCATGGATACTTCAGTGAAGAATCAACAGCTCTGTATCTACCGTAGGCGGATGCAATCGTGCCATTCCAAACTAGGGCTCGACGACAGCGTCAACAACACTACTCTGCGGCTGAACAGTATCACCAGGCTCACTCAAAACTTCCTGACTCTGCACTGTCTCTCCTCCGAAAAGGCTCGCCTCGGAACCAAGGTCACCATGGGGAACATCAAAATCCTGCTGCAATGGATCACCTGTCAAATCAACGATATCCTCAAGAAACAAGGGTTCCAACTCTTCAAGATCAAAAGGATGAGAACGCCCTGCCATCTAGTCCTGCATCAAGGACCTATACCCCCATGGCCGCGAAACCGATCGGACAAGAGACGCGCCCACCCCTTGGGTGTTCTAAGGAGGGCTCGCCCAGGTATAACATCAGAGTGGCAGGTGTCAATCAAAAATCTCATCAAGTCAATGGAAAATGCCTTGAAACAGTTGCAGGTACACAGAGCTGATCAGGTAGGTGGCATGTTTTTGAAGCAGCTGCAGGTACACAGAGCTGATCAGGTCGGTGGCGTGTTTTTTGACACAGCTGCAGGTACACAGAGCTGATCAGACTGGGGTCCTTGCAGGTGTTTGCAAAAGGCATGCAGGTACACAGAGCTGAGCAGGATTGAAGTCTAGTCTTTCCTGCGTATGCCTTCCTTGTTGCTTTCTTTCCTTCATTCCTGACATCTTCGTGGCAACACCCTGGTCCTCCTCATCTTCAAGAACCATCCTCATAATGGTCGTCATCATCATCATCATCATCAACATCCTGATCATCATCATACCCATCAGCGCCATCATGACCACTCACAAACTCATCTAGAAGAACTGACTTACTTCTGGTATGGGGGGTCGCTTTTACTCCCTTTACATCTCACTCTCCCCAAGCGCTGCTGCGTACCCGAAGCAAGTCTGAAGCGCAGCCATAAAAACTGTGTCTTCACAACAAAGTCACAGTGACACTGCAAAATATGAACTGAGACTCGACAGCAAACCCTGAAATCTCCAACGATTAGTTTGACGCAGGCTGCAGTTGGCTAAGTCGGACCCGGGCGCCCGGCCGCGAATCAGCAGGCTTGCGGTAGAGAAGTCATTGATTAAAACAAAAGGTGATCAACCTACACTGTTATTTTTTGGTAGTGGAGGGACCTCGAAATCCTTAATTCAGAGCCGGGCGTCCGGTCTGAAACACGGGTTGTGGGGCGCCGCGTGTCAGTGTTTGAAACCCCTGTGGGTGAAAACGACGATGGGTTTTCTTAAGGTCTGCCACTTCTCCAACTTTAGAATTATAGCGTTTGCTTGAGGCTTCTCCAACTGTGGAGAACCGCCGGGCGCTTTGTCCGCGCGCGCTCCTACGGGTCCGGCGCGAAGTCTCGGTCCACGCCCGTGTCCGTGCTCTGCGTCTCGGTCCGTGCTCACGGTGCTCTGTGTCCGTGCTCTGAGAGATCGGTGTCAAGACATCGGTGCGCTTGCGCTTGAAAGAAAAGAAAAGAAAGAAACAATTAATTAAAAGGGAATAAGAAAGAAAGAAAGAAAGAAAGACCAAACAAGGGTCAAAAGGCCTTATAGAAAGAGAGAAAGACATCTTCCTTCTTGCTTCCTTCCTCTTCTTTCTTGCTTGCTTGCTCGCTTGCTTTCTTTCTTTCTTTCTTGTTTGCTTGTTTGCTTTCTTTCATTCCTTCCTTCCTTCTTTGCTTCTTTCCTATTTCTTTCTTCCTTCCTTCCTTGCTTCCTTCCTTCAGCCAGGGTGTCAATGTCCCTTTTGGGTTGTTTAGGTGCAGTGCCATTCAAGGTTTGAAGAAACAATTTAATTTTGTTGTTCCTCAGCGCGCTCTCCTCAGAAAACACAAGACCCGCCCCACCCTTAAACCGAGATGTAGCACAAATAACGCTCAAGACATGCCACCCGGTTCAACAAGAACCTGAAACACTCGTTCAGACCGTTCGATCGTTTTCAACGAGCTTCACTGTTCAGCAGCATCCCGAACCCTCCATAGATGTCTGGGTCGATGACATTTCAGTCGACTTTGTTGGACAGGAGGCAGACACGGACTTTTGTCAGCCACTACTGTCGTTTGTCAGCAGCGGGCTGATGTTGAGGACTTGGAGGGCCAGTGAATTGATCCAGGGCTCCCTTTTGGCCAAACCCCAGTTGGAGAAAACACAAGCCTTGCTTGCCGGCGGCCAGTGTTGGGGATCTGCGGGAATGGTATTCTTGCCCTAACTTCCTTCCTTTTGGTTTGGAAAAAAAGGAGCTTTGGGGCTTCCCCCACGCGCACGGCTAGATCGCGGATATTGCCCCCCGGGCAGGCCGTGGTCGCGGCGGCGGCGGCCCTCAACCGGTGGATGACAATGACATAACAGCTCCGGGTCACCCTCTGGAACCTCTTCTTGACCGTCCCAAGTGGACCCCTCACCCTCTACTACAACCCGCTTCAATATGAATATGATGCCATGGACATGAAAACCTGGGCACAGCGCGGCGAGCCACCACCCCTCCTGCAGCCGGAACTTTTGATCCACACCTTGGAGCCCAGAGGGCTCTGGCGCGGCGAGCGCCCAATTCGATGATCTCCAACACGTCCGTCCTAAGGAACTGACGACCACCTCGAAAACTATCAAGCTCCAGGCCTGGCAGACTAAGGTGGCCAAGCAAAGACTTCGCCGAGGAAACCTGGCGGGACATCCCTTGTGGCCGTCAGGGAGCCTTGCAGAAGGGGTGACGCGTCACGATGAATTCTTTCCCACGTCCTGTGACCTGAGATGCAAGGACGACCGCAACAATTTCTCAAGCTTCAGGGCTTTCTGGACGACCTCAATGCTGATGAGCGCTTCTTTGAGATGACCACTGAAGCACATGCCTATTCCAGGCGGAAGGCTTGTCCCAGCTATCTGGGCCCACAGAATCTATTTGAGGGTATAGGATTTGGAGACATGTCATGGTCTGACTTGCTCTGACCGCCAGCTGCACTTAGCATGCCCAGGAGCGGTCAAAAGCGCATGATACGCTCATTGCATGTAAATAGTATCATCAAAGGCGGTCCAGATAAGCATGATTCTGGGACATGTGTCTCAGTGGTGGGATGTGGGGTTACCACTTGGGCCAGAAACGCAGCGGTCATTAGTTAGAGTTACTACAAAAAATCTTAGAATACACTTTTTGCGCCAAAGATTTTTTAAGAGGCGCCCTCAAAAAGTTTAAGCGTAGCGCTCCGATTGACTGGAAAGACTGTAGCTTCAAATGGTTGTTTAACTTTAAAAGACAGCCAGTGACATGCCGGTTCTGTGCAGCATCACCGTTGTCATTTTCCGGCGCTCGGGCATCATCTCCGGTCTCCGTCAGTTTGCATCATGTGCATCGTCATCAGCTACTGCTTCATCTCTCTCAAGCTCTTCCTCTTCCGCCTCCTCCTCTGGAGGAGGTGGCACCGTCTCTTCCGCCGCCGCTGGAGCAGCTGCTTTTGCAGCAGCGGTTGCCCGGGCAGCTTCTTCAGCAGCATTCATCAGCTCTTCCTTAGCACTGCGCCACTGCTCAACCGATAACTTTAACCAGCCAAACATATCCGGTTTCTACGTGCAGCTGATAGGCCATCATGATGCGGACCTCTGGCCCCGACGTCCCTTGCTCTAAAGCCAGGCGCCCTTTCTCCTTAAGACTTACTGCAACAAAAGCTCTTGAAACAGCATAAGCTCTTGACACATCCTCACCCCTACTCTAATTAAAAGGATTGCACGCGAGGCGCTGCTATCTCATTGTGCTTCTCAGCAGAGACTCCGGGCTTTCCTTTCACCTGTAAGGGGCATGGGATGGCTTGCGCGTGTGGTTGGGTTGCTTATAGTTTGTGAACATTACGCGATTGGAAACAATTTGCCCGAACACGGCCTGCAAGAGTTGCTTCTCTCCCAGCTTCAACCCATATGCATTGCCGGCTTTGTAGTAGCACTTGTACGCTTTGAGTGAGCCCTTGGGCTTAGAGGTGTTTGCGCTGCTTGCAGAGGGTTTCTTGAGCACTCCCTTTGCGGCGGCTGGCCTTTTCATGGTCGCCTTTGCCTGCGGTGCGACAGCTGCCTCCTCACTACCTGCAGTGTTGTCGGCGTGTTCTGGCTCGGTTGGCAGCTCTGGCACGGCCGTTGGGGTCGCTGGATCTGCTTTGGGGTCTGCTTTTGGCTTTGCGGTTGCTTTTGGCTTTGTGGGCGCCGTTTTCTTTTTGGGTAACACCTTCGGCGTTGGTTCCAACTTCGGCTTTTTGCGGGGCTGCTGTTCAGGCTCGGCCGCGTCGTCTGACAAAGAATCGACGTCTGCAGGCGCCGACATCCCCGTACTGTTACTGGTCGCTTGACGTTCGAGCCCTCACCTGCTTTTAAGGAGAATCACGCTTAATTGGTATCAAACCGGGCACAGTGTTGGTAGTTAATAACGCCTCAGTGTGACTGTTGCTGCTATTGTAGCTCTATGTTTCACGTTTTAAACATGTTGCCTTCTACGTTGCACTTTTGCTCCCTGCGCACAGCACGCTCAACGCAGGCGCTCACTAACGGCTATCTCGCAAAATCTATCAGGCAACTTCTTACGCGGCCTGCAAGAGAAAATCTGGTGAAGCAAGAAACGGTCTGTCAAAATTCAGGCTTCACACGAAAGCTTCAGCAAAAAATGCCTACTATTTCATGGCCATGACCGGCTCTTAGAACCGTTTCTGCGCAAAGCCAAAATTTTGGCTTCTTCGGGATGATGATGGCAGGGACGTTGGGTTCAAACCGAACCTCGACTCAAGCAAAAAAAACTTTCGGCATGCTGCATTCAGCCTACATAACTAACTTGAAAAAATGTTCAAACCGTGTTTCCAATATACAAGCTAAAGGGCTTCCCACAGCAACCGGGCGAAGGAAGTCTTTGGCAATTTGTCGAAATCGCCCTTGTACATGGCCCCCAGCACGCTGCCCCTCAACTCACCGGAATGGCCCACATACAAACTCTTTGGAACAAAGCAGAACACCTTGGACTTTGCCGTGAGCTCGTAGCGGAAGGGCTTTGCGGACCCATCAGCCTGTCAACCAAGCAAGGTAGTAGGACAACCGCGCGTCCGCGATCAACTCTTTTTGAGGGGTGGATCAAAAGTGTCCACGCGAAGAAACCCACCAGGGTAGCCACGAATTGCTGCTCCGAGCAAGTCCTCTATACAACCCGCAACCCCATCAACACCAAAAAACAGCGCCAGACCTGCAACACGTGAAAAAATTAGATCCTGTCCTGCTGGCTTTTCCGAGAAGCTGCCAACATTAAATCCGAACAGTTCACCCGCTTTCAAAGTGATGTCTTTCTCAGTGCTGTTCACCAAAAACACGCGCCACGTCTTGGTCACGTAGACCATTACCTCCGGCTTGAGCAAGGACGGGCCCCTGGCCCAAAACCTAGGCAAATCAATCACCGCGCGCAACCTCCAAAGGCACAATGCAACAAAAACCAAGGAGCTCGTTGTCAGCCTCCACACGGGCAACAGGCTGGACGCACTCTTCGGGGAAAGTGTACGTCTGGGCGACATTGATAGGCTCCTCCGTCTCTTGGAAAACTGGAAAACATCCTGTTCGCGGAGGCGATGATCTGGGTGCATGAGGGCTGGGCGCACTTGTGGGCGCAACTGCACTTGCATTGCGAGTCAGTGGGCCACACGAAGCATTCCACTTCGCGACACTCTCCTTGCAGGTGGCCAAACCACCATGTTTGTCAAACACCACCTCAGGAATCCTGGGAGCGGTTGGAAAAGGGTAAGGCCGAAGCAACAATCAACCAGAACTGCTGCGGCGCAGTGACAACAAGAGTGAAACTCCAACACAACACACGTTTCACAGCTAAATCAAGAGAGGCGCGACAGGCGGCCATCTTGAAGGCACAAGGTCTCAAGGGTGGGGCGCACAGGCTGGGCAGAGGTCGTGGGACGCTGCTTCGGGCCGGCATCAGTGCACTCATCATACCATTCCTGAACCAGAAGGCGCTAGAAGCGAACCAGTCAAAACAAGAGCTCGTGCGAAATCACAATGAACCTATGCTTCATGCATCTCAGCTTCGGCCAAAACCTTTCCTGACACGATTTTTCTCAAACGCTCACACTCTTCATGGTCATCTCCTCCGGGGTGAAAGGACAGGAACTGCAGTGCCACAGGGCGCGTTCCTGAGGTGAGCTCTTCTTTTTGCATCAACCAACAGGCCAAACCAAACTCGTTAAACCTGCACAGCGGGCGACACAGCTACTGCCATGGATCAAATAGCACACGCAGTTCACAAAATAAATAGCACCAGACAAACAAAGAACGCGGAAGCGCCTGTTGCAGCAAAGGTCGATCACTGTAAACTTGTTGTTCCTGAATGTGAGACCTTCCATGATGCTCTCGATGATCTTCCTGCACCCCTCAACGCCCCTCTGCATGGCCTCCAAGCAGGAACTGTGACCAACCCCACAGTTCGACTTAAAATTGCCAATTGCGTAATATGAGCATTTAGGTTCTAAGCACGGTACCCGCGCAGCAGGCGTGATCGCTTTGTCATCACCAGCGGCAGCCAGGTCCATCACCCTGGCCCTCTCTACTGGGCCGATGGCGCCCAGGTACGCCTTTGACTTGACGACAGCTGGCTTGCTGTGCAGCCCCGACACACACAAGTAGCCTGGGCGCATCAACGCGTGGTAAGTAGTAAGCAAAATGGATTTGTGGGATTTCGCAGAGAGCCTAAACTTGCCAACGAAGAGCTCAGTTGTGAGCGCCTGCGGCGATCGTTTGCGCGCCCACTATCTTGAAAGACAATGCTAATCTCTTGAACCTCAAAGCTCCTGAGAACAAATTGCGAGAAGCCAGCAAAAAGGTTGCACAACATGTCTAACAAGCACTGTGCAAGCTCTCTGAACTTCTTACACTCGAAGTGAATGCAACACCAGGCCAAGGCACGCCATCAGTTTGTCTTCCAACATCCTTTTCTTTCGTATTGTGACAACACGGTCAGATGGAGTGGCTGGCACTGGGGTGAGGACCAGAAGGAAAGCGTTTTCGTTGCCATTCAGAATGGCTTTGGATGCGTCAATAGCCTGGTCAACTACTTCAACACCTGCCAGCCCAGAAAAAGTTAGAATACATTGAGACTGACATCACGACGCACTGGCTGGCTGCAGGCAGGGAACGCCCTGGCCATTACGTGGCATCCAAAATCAAGAGCGCGGTCCTTGGCGCAAAACACTTGCAAACACGGAACGAAAGACTAAGATCGTGATTCAATTCGTGGCAACACAACTGTTCGTCTGAGCGTCCCCTGTGGTCCAGCTTCATTATCCGGCTGCGCGGTGGCCAAGCCAATCGTGCTGTCTTTGTACTCATGACGCTTTTGCATGAACTCATCAACAAGACGCACACCCTTCTCATATCGTGCGTTCAAATATTTCAAGTCAAGGTGAGCGTTCCGGTTGGATTCATCTGCGCACGATTTGGCCCACTTGGTCATGCTCTCGAGGTCCTTTGCAATATTTGTCTCAAGCTTCTTCAGGTCAACGGCAGCTATCTGCTCCTGAAGCCTGAGAGATTGCAAACAACAGCCGGCAGGTTCCACCCCCCCGAAAAAACTGCTGAGCTGGAAACTCCACAAGCTCCTTCTCTCGCTTCTGGTCTGCCTCGCAAACTTATACACGCGCAAGGCCACCCAAAAAAACACTAACTGCGCCTCGCGCTGGAATTTGAAAAGCACGGACCGGAGAACGCTAATCGATTCCACTTTGATCGGCGGCACAGCGCCGTCCAGGGCGGCTTGGAGCTCTATGTCTGCGTACTTCAACAAGAACCTGCAGCAACATGGCTGAGATGGGTAATAATTAGCTGCAACGACCTGGAGCAACCTTAGGGTCTTTGTTTTGCGTGCACTTACTTTAAGCTTGAGACGACATTCAAGCAAGAAACCCTTTCTGTAGCTGTGGGAGTTCCTTGCTGGTGAAATCATCCGGCAGCTGACCTTTCATTGCTTCGACCGCGTGGATCCACGCACCGCAAACTCTTTGAAGGCTTTCCTGGGCAAGAGCGGCCCAAAGCCGCTGGTCTAGCTAAGATACTACATGTGCAAAACAAAGTCAACATTGGCCCAAGCGTCAACCTCCTTTGCACCCCAAGCTTTCCTCAACTTTACCGGAAGCGCCTCATAGTCTGAGGCCAAACGCTGGACCAGCAAATCAACCACAGACCTGTCGTTGGCAAGGTGGCCCTGCCAGGCTGAATAAGCACCGGTTCCCCCATTGTACGAGGAATTGAAATATCCCAGCGAAAGGGGCTCGTGCGATATGAAGCGTGGCATGCTCCATCGCCTGGGCCCCATGCTGGCAACCACAAAAACCGTCTTCTCGAGATGGCAAGAACTAATTGCATCAACCACAAAAAGTGAGCTAGCAATCTTTTGCAACAAGCACCTTTAACCACACAAATGAACAGCCTAGCAGCATCACCAAAGAGGACAATTTCGAAGTGACATCCGGGTCGATTTCCTGTAGCAAATTGTATGCTGCGCCAGCCTCCTGTTTGCCTATGCTAAGAGCTTGTTGGAACTGAGAAGCATCCTCCCAAACCTGCCAGGTGGCAGATGACATGTGAAGCCCACTAGCAACTAACAACCTCGCCTTTTCAAAGTGCGCTGTGTCACAGCCATTAGACTGCAGGATTCGCAGCTGATGAAGCAGATTGAAAGCGTTCGGCTTCCTCCGAACGACGCTTTGAAGCGTCATGCCTATGCAAATCAGGGTTCAACGGCCACGATTCTTTCGATAAGTGACTTAGTTTAGACTCTAGACATCGCCGCGCCTCTGTTGCTTGCCAGAAGCAATGAAACACTCTGGCTGGGATCAGCTACTGTCGAACAATGCACTGCAGCGTATATGGTCCCCAACGACCTCAACTGCAAAGCCAACTCTCAAAGCGCAATCGAGAGGCTAGACCAAAACACTCAGAGGCTGGCTCCTTCACCCCGGCAGGCAAAGCCTCTTCAGCATGATCATCACTTCCAAATGGTTCTAAAAAACCGACTCACGTTGAAAACGTGCTTTGCGCAAGGAAAGAAACTAAATCTGCCTCAAGAAATGCTTCCTTCTCGTAGCAGCAGGCCATGATGGCCACTGCTGCAACTGACCGAGTCCACCCTTTAACGTAGAACAAGGCCAGGGGCGACACAAGCTCGGCATCACCAGCTATGTCGCTCATTGAGAACTTTGGGATGTCCTTCACGCAAGAACCGGGCGGAAGGCAGATCGACACCTTCTCAACCCCTCCAGCATCTGGGTTGGTCTGGAACCTTGGAAGAAGGCAAAACAAGAATCAATATGATTATGCTTCAAGCAATGGCAAGTGCTCAGGGGCTGACGTGTTCGAGATCACAAGTTCGCACAAGGACAGCAACTGGTCCTCAAAAGAACAAAGATCCCAGCAATTGCAGGAAGAGGTAGCAATTCTTAAAGGTGACAAAAGTTTGACTTGGCTCCCGACAGGCTCTACGTAGCCTTTGAAGCCACTGGAAGGGAACCATGTTAGGTGGAAAGGGCGCAAAAGCACCCCAGTTCCGTTGCGCTCCATGTCGCAGGTCTTCGCGTATACCCTCGGTGTGAGCACAACAGAATTATTCTTGCCGCCAAATTTTAAGCGTTCAAAGCGCCGGCATTTTGTCGTCTGCCGGGAATGTCAAGTCCATGAACTTGAGGAAACCCAAGACTTTATCCTAGCGGCAAAAACCGGCGACAGAGGGAACAAATACTACTCCGCTGTCCTTGTCGGCAAAGGTTGTGGCCATGTACTTGTGGAATGTCTCGTGCTTGGCAGTCACATCGCGCCTTAAGTCCACCAACTAAAACCAAAACGCACAAACTTCACATTGTAAGAAAAACTCAGTCACCCACAGCCACTCGCGAAACTCTTTGGTTGGCCCCTCGATTTCTGCGGACACCTTGCTTGTGTAGTCCAACATGGTCCTCGACTTCTTGCCAGAGCCAGGAGCATCCCCAAGCGATTTCCGTCGGGTCGGTGGCATGTTTCCACCGGCAAATCTGAAACAACAGGCCAAGAAGAAACGGCTGCAATGAGAATGCACAATGACAACGAAAGCCGAGCTGGGAAGTCTCCGCTACTTGACCAAATTCAAAGGCAGCGATCACAGCTTCCGGTCTAACCCTTAGAACCTATTACAACGCTCGATCATTTAAAGTGATAGCAACATAGTTTAGTTGACAATCAAAACGATAGCTTTAAGCGGTTAAGGATTTAGGGTTCAGGGATATTATTAGTTTAAATTAGTGTTAAACGTAAGGCTTAACTCTCGATAGTTATCAGTTTGCATACGGGACCAAACTCTTGCAACGTGTTGAATGGCTTAAGTTGCAATGCAATTTTATCTCAAACTCCATGCCAATTTTTGAAGCCTTAACTCTGGATACATTTTCCAAGTTGCAAGAGTAACTAAACTCTCGCGAATTTTTTTGGCGACAAAATGTTAATTTTGTAAGGGTTTGGGGTTTAGGGTTTCCAAAAATTGTCATTGAGTTTACCTAAAACTCCATGACAATTTTTGAAGCCTCAACTCTGGATACATTTTCCAAGTTGTAAGAGTAACTAAACTCTCGCGAATATTTTTTTGGCGACAAAATGTTAATTTTGTAAGGGTTTGGGGTTTGGGGTTTAGGATTTCCAAAAATTGTCATTGAGTTTACCTAAAACTCCATGACAATTTTTGAAGCCTCAACTCTGGATACATTTTCCAAGTTGCAAGAGTAACTAAACTCTCGCGAATTTTTTTGGCGACAAAATGTTAATTTTGTAAGGGTTTGGGGTTTAGGGTTTAGGGTTTCCAAAAATTGTCATTGAGTTTACCTAAAACTCCATGACAATTTTTGAAGCCTCAACTCTGGATACATTTTCCAAGTTGCAAGAGTAACTAAACTCTCGCGAATATTTTTTGGCGACAAAATGTTAATTTTGTAAGGGTTTAGGCTTTAGGGTTTAGGGTTTCCAAAAATTGTCATTGAGTTTACCTAAAACTCCATGACAACTTTTGAAGCCTCCACTCTGGATACATTTTTCAAGTTGCAAGAGTAGCTAAACTCTCGCGATTTTTTTTCGCGCAAAACATGTTATTATTAAAGGGTTTATCAGTTGGCTTTAGTTTAGTTATGAGCAAGGGCTAGGTCCCAGAAGAAAAATAGCTTCGCCAAAAAATGTGACTGGTTTTCAATTCAAAAGAATAGCAAATGCTTGTCACAAAAATTCAACCAGGTTTTGCTCCAAGACTTGCTAAGGAAAATTTGTCATGGAGTTTTATCGTGACCTCATGACAAAATTTTGGAGAGGTGCTACGCTGCAATGTTTGGAGGCATAAATCTTACATGAATATCACTGGTTCAAAAAGGGGTTGGTTTGTCATGGAGCTCTGTTGGGTTCCCATGGCATTATGTACTTTGGGTTTCGTTTTTAAGGCTGTGGCTCTCCTCAAAAGGGGCACTGCTTGAGTTGAGGGCTCGTGGTGTTCCATTTGTCATGGAACCCCAATGATACACCATGACAACCACATAAGGTCCTCGCTGTCCTTTTTTGTGGGCGGCTGCCCCCCAATAATTTTTGCAGTCGAGTCGAGCAGTAGTTAGTTAATAGTGTATCATGTTGCTTGTAATAGCTATCACTATCAACACTTGTATAATATACTTCCTGCTTCCTTTTTTCACAGTGGGCACATCAAACATTAAAAGCATCCTCTGCCAGCTTCAAAGCAGCACGCCATTCCATGCCATGGACAGCCCAGAGCCTTGCGCAGACCCTCCACTTCTGCCTGTCCAACATGCGATTCCTGAAATCCATAAGCTCAGCCGGCTTCAAATGCTCCACATTCAGTCGGACTTGATTCGGGACCTGGCCAAGGTTGGGCAGGCGAACTTTAAGACCCTGGCGGTGTTGTTGCGTTGTTTCTTTTTGTCTCACAAGACACCGGATAGACCTTAGCGCTTTGCTGAAAACGATGTCATGAACATAAAAACCACTTCAAGGTAAACCCCCTTGCAAGGCGCCCAACATGAAACAGCGTTCTTTCAAGAGAGCCAACAGGCCTAACAGCCTAACACGAATACTTTCAGCTCAACGTTGGCATTCAAAACGGACCCTCTTAGCAGGCTCAAACTAGAGTCAAGGGCTAGCAAGGATTACATGGGGGAGGTGCACTTGATAACCTATCTGTGTTCCATGCTGAGAGTCGGAGGCAAGTGGACACAGAATCATCAACGACAAAACAAAATTCGTCTAGCAAGTAATGGATTTTCGTGGGTAGTTTGCTTGCACCTCTGATGCTAGCGCAACACACATTGGGTCAAGAAGCTGCAGAAAGGTCTCTTCCGGCAGGAACATGAAAGGCTCCAGGTCCAACTGTGGGTCCAGGGGCGAAAAACCTGTCAGATCAAGTCAGGAATTGAAGCGCAGCTTTACACCTCCCATTGCTGAAGCTACAGCTGTCCTGTTACTTGTCGCACACATCACTAACATCAACGTTCACAGTTTCGCAGACGCGGCTAACGGCTAACGCCTTCGTGTCTACAACACGTCACGTCCCGGACTGCAGCCCAAATACGCCCCAATGGGCAAGGGAGGCTCGCGCGCGACAGTATCCTGCGCCAGCTCCGTCAAGTAGTTTGCAGCCGCTTCCAAGTTGTAGGGGTCCTCCCCTGGGCCATGTCATGCTTGATTACGACAGATAAAACGACAACGGGCAGATATAAATAGGAACATAACGCGAAACCAAGCTGTCCTCTCCCTGGTTTCGTGTTTTGTTCCCACATTGCATGTTCACTCCACATCCACCGCCTCGACCTAACATAATCCCAATTGGTTTGGGGCTCCATGTCGGGGCTTCCGCTTTTGGAAGCTACTTACTGACAACGGCGGCCAAATGTCCATTTTATGTGTGAGATGAACGTCCCACAAGTAATTCAAACTACATAATAACTCAAAAGCTGCACCGAACCCTGCAACCCCTGCAGCGATTACTTAAATTTTGCCTGGGGCTCTGTTTTGGGGCCAAAGGGGTCTACGTACGGTCCTATCTGGGGGACGCCATAGTCAATATAGAAATCCCTTCGCCCCCGAAACGGAGCCCCAAAAAAGACCACTGCAGACCTGCTATTCAAGGACTTGTGGGGGGTTGCTGTTTTTTGGTGGCCAGGCCCCTGCCCAGGGGGCTGAAGAAAAGGGGCCGTCCAATCGTCGACGTTCGGACGGCCCCTTTTCGTGCACAGGATATGCCACAGATACTACATCCTTTGATCGCACCTCTTTGGCCATGCCGGTCGGTTGATCATGCCCAAGGTGTCTGGGACCATCCTACCTGGACCCATTAGAGAATCGCAAACTTCCACCAAAGGCCTGAAAGTGTTTCAGCAGACATGATTTTGGTGGTAGAAGCTGATACTCCCGCAGAACGAACCACTTCCTTTCCCAGAAACGCATCAGATGCCAATTTTCCACTTGGATTGGCCTGCGAAAAAAAAGACCCCCACAAGTCCGGCTTTCCCCTTCAAAACCCGGCATTTCAGGCAAGTCGAACCGGACTTGTGGGGGTCTTTTTTTGCAGGCCAATCCAAGTGGAAAATTGCAAGCATCAGACCCTCAAAAAAACAATCGTCTTCCATGTTTTCTTCCATGTTTTAAATTGATAATCGTCTTTTGACTAGTCCCAAATGACTGACTCCGAAGTGTCCTTGAACAAGGCCAAGATTCGCAAGCGCTGGGCGTATTGGCCAAGCTTGTCCGGGTCGGCAGATGGATCATCATCTCTGCGCGCTCGATCTCTGTTAAAAACTTAGTTGCGTCGCAGCTGTGCAAACAACCAATAAAGGTTGGCAAGGACCGACACCGGACATTACTGAAAGCACGTGTTGGAGTAAAGCTTCAAATCCACCTTTCATTGTAACTATAACCTCAACTAACCATGGATGGGTTGTTCACCATTGAAAAAAGAAGTCTCTGCGTATTCCTTAGACTAGTCAATGGTTGGTGAAAGTTTCAACATCGAGTTACAGGAGCCCGACCACCGACAACAGTTGCCCTCCCAAGTGGCCTTGTGGGGCCAAGGCCGCAGCATCTTTGACGACAATCCTGGGCAAATGACAAAGTACTGTAGGTCTCCACTCTTCGTCGGATATATACTGTTTGAACCTCGGCTGCAAATCAAGCAACAACTATTAATGCAGACAATCTTACAGGCGAAATCAATATTGCTTGGCAGCAACAAAATGAAATACAATGAACAATTTGACTTGCAGGCCCGTGGCCTCACAATCACGTCATCGCCTGAAAGATCAGGCAGCCCTCGCTTTCTCCAGAAAGCATTGTTCACAACCTCATTTGCCAGTCCTGGGAAAGGCACCCTCACTCAAGAGTGAAAATCACAAATAAACAATTCTGGAATTGATTCTGGTGGCAATTTCCTACTGAGCCTTCCTGGGCCACGACAACACGGTGAAGGCTAACTTTCATGGCCGAAAGGCTTGAACATATTTTTTATTCCCTTTCAAGCAATTCTTTCACAGCAAATGCAAATGATAAGTTTTGGAGTTGGGCGGCTGATGAGAGCTGGCTTTAGTTTTAGCTGCTGTCCTGTGTCAGCCGCTCTCTCAAAACTGTACAGGTGTGGTGCACCGGGTCCACCCACGCCCTTCAAGGTGTTTGAAGGCACGAGGCAATGCAAGTGGTCTTTCCTTTGCGGATTCCGACGGCTAAAAAGTGTGGTGCACAAGTTCAAAAGGATGCCCTAAGGTTTGGAACCTAACCCTTAGAAAATAGGAGACATCAGAAATCAGAAAGCGTCAATCAACAACCTGTCACGGACATAAAAATTAACTACTATAGCAAAATCAAAGCAAGACGCCAAGACCTGACTTGATCCAGCAACACAACCTTCTTCATGGGCTCTAGAGGACGCACGGTTGCCAACCAAGATTGCAAATTGTCAACAAAATCTGTTGGTGTATGGAGCGAGCTGGATGATGAGATTCTGTCACATAGCGAGGAGAAAAACTGGCCCAGATCTTCGTGGCTGTGGCCTGCCTGGAGGGTGCGCAACTGTGCCTTTTGCACCCTCCGGCAGGCCACAGCTCCTGATAACAGACGCATCACACTGTTGTTCTTCAGTTCTTTGGAGGAGTTGTCTCCTTGAAGTATTATGGACGACGCTGGCAGATTACATTGGTCAGGGGGGAGCTGAGACAAAAGGTTCAAGCAATACTCGATGATGTCACATGTCCACGAGCTGTCCTGCCGTGTGAACGGCTGCCCAAGAACTAGCACCACACCGTAGCCGTGTATCAAGACACCAGTACAGCGAAGGGACGGTCTGACAAAATTCGAGAAGCACTTCGACTGCATCGATAAATCCCTTGGCGCTGCAAACTTGGCATGATCTACAGAATCGAGAGTAAGTACAATGAGGCGCTCCCCAGTGGATTGCAATCCCATGCGAGAAAGAGAAAGCGCGCGGCTGCCCCAGTAGGTGGTCCGGTCGGCGTACTGCTTCTCCAAGTGCGCTCGGTACAAGCGCATTTGCTCAGCTTTGGCTTCTGGTTGGTACTGCAAACGTCGAAGCAGAAGCTTGTAGCGAATGCAAAGCGAGCACGCCTTGTGCTGGCTTTTTGGCCGGATCACCAAGTGGTCTCTGAAGTTCTCCTCCCAAACCTTGCGACAGAGGGCAATTGGATGAGGCATTGAGGTGGGAAAGTTCACAAAGCGAAAAAAGTTTTGAAGTCCCAGCCGCTCGGGTGAAGACCTTTCGACTGATGCGCAAGTCTGGATTGTCTGCCTTGCACATGTCCCAATACAGGCCAATAGTTCCTGGAGGCAGAAATTTGATGGTTGGCGCAAAACCAGAACTCCTCTCCTCCCGCTTTACAAAGTGTCGCGGGCGTTTGCCCCGTCGCTTCACTCGCCGCGCTCGATTTGTAATTTCCACCACATCCTCAGCCTGTCTGCCCTCAGGTAAAGGCTCGGCTGTCGAGTGGTACAGCTTCGTCAAATATTCATGAACTGCTGCACGCGCACCGTCACTCGGAATGAGTGTTGTGTGCCTCTTGACGCCATACCTTCCATCTCCTGGTGGGTCTGCCCGCCCTTGGACAATTGCATTCCTCAATCTGGTAAATCGACTCTTTCCTACACCAAGCAACAACCGCCAGGCACGCTGGCAGACTGGGTGCCCACTCAAAGTCAAGCCCCCCCTCTGGTCGACGTCTTGCATCTTGAGCGCGTGCCAAACCTCATTACTACATCTCACTACCAGAAAGAGAAACACCCTGAAAATCATCGATGTGGAAGGCACCAGGGTTGAGGGATATCCCTTTTGATGGGCCTACCATTTTCAATCCAAATCACCTGTCAACATTGATAGTACATAATAATAATATACAAGTATACTAAATATAGGCATACATAATATTACTTAACAATATATAACAAGGAAAAATTTCATATTGCGATCTGCCTTCATTTCAGTCCTGATGCCTGAAACCTGGCACTCGTTTCCGCTCCGGTGCAAACAACAACTTCACAACAACCAGCCCGAATAAAGTGTCCTTGGGATTGCCCTGCCTCGCGGTCAGCTGCTTGCTTCTCCATCTGAAGCAACTTCAACCGTTCAGCACGGACAGCGGTCAAAGTGGCTGGGTCGCGAAATGGTTTGACGCAATTCGCCTTGCATCTGCAGTTCGACTTGGTTACTTCCAGCAGCCGTGATTGGGCTTGATGAAACCTATCGACATCATCAACCTTCTGGCGCTTTTGCCTCGCTGCGCAAGACAAGGGTGGTCGAGGAGGCTCCGTCAATTTGTCCGCGTCACATTGCCCACCATCGGCGCTTATGGTTCCATCAGACAGCTCGTCCACATCTTGCATCTGTCCCCAGTCCCCAGCATGGCGGTCTACTCTGTGCACTAGTCGGTCTTCAAACAACATGGCTACCAAAGTTGATTTGGGTAAACACGCCTGCAATTTATTAAGGTAATGTGGCTTTGCTTCTGTGGCGCCCTGACTCTGGAACTGCAATCTATATAGATCTCCCCATTCTGGAAAACCGGCGGCGTGGGCCTAGCAACATAGCACAACACTGTGACTTAAAAGGCCCACAAAAAGTGAGTGCATCAAAGATTGAATGCTTTAGGATCAACGTTCATCATTGCGAGACGTCAAACAATAGCACAACGCCGGGACTAAAGAGGGCCACTTGTTGATGATAATGAGGATCAACTTGTGAGAGCATGCAGCACTGCCCTTTGCACTTCCGAGAGAACGGCAGCTTCAAAAAAATCTAGGCTATCTAGAATCTAGATCACCATTCCTTAGCTATGGCAACGCCCCATGGAGCAAAACGCTCTTCAGAGCTTGTCCACGAAGCTTCGCCAAGTCTGCCACGGTGGTTGTGGGATGGACGTTCTTCACTTGGATCTTCTTGTAGTGAACTGTGTGCCAAAGAACCTCTGCCTCAACAATGAACAGCATGAAGACCACATGAGTGATTCATCTGTGGAAGAGAACACTACACGCTAGATAACAACAACTTGAATACTGACAACGGTGAGGCGCTGCAGTGTGCTTCTTCTTGTCCAGCTGGCGGGCGACGTGCTCCAGCAAACTGCCTGCCCAAGCGTCACCTGGGAAATTTGCGTTCCGCACTGAAGGCGAATTGAACTCCACTGGATAGGTCACCTGTCCCCTCTTCTCGACCGGCGCTCCAAAGTTCAAGGTCACTGCGGGCGGCTGCAGCTCCTGCACGGCCATGCAATCCTTCGGCTGCGACTTTCCTGGCTGGGCATGAATTGCACATCAAAGAAAGAACGCTCAGACACCAACCAAGTCACGAAAAAACGTCACGAAAAAAGGCAAGATGTCTCTCCCGCAAACCAAGTGACGGGACAAGATCAAGCCACGTCGTCCCTTGTAAGTGGGCGCTTTGGACACCACCCACTTGAAGGACACCATGGGCGACTCGTGGAGGATCACGTCCTTGCCGATGGCCTGGTCCACCTTCAAGCGCAGGAGCCGAGGAGCTTTTGCGAAGTCCGAGCACCACCCTCAAGGCCAAAGTTGAAAGAGAGTTCAAGCAAACAATGGGAAAACTAGGTCCACAATTTTCCAAAGGGAAGAAAAACTGCCCCTCCTCCACTACCAACTCAACAAAGAACAAAGTCCAAGTCAAGTCCAATATAGTCCAGTAGTCTGTTGAGCAATACGCGCGCCTTCACCCATCTCTGGTGTCCCTTGAGCGCGGCTCCCGCACCACGAGGCGAGCAGCGCTTCAACTGCGCGAACTTGGCCACCATTGGACAACACGAGCTAAAGATCGTAAGGATGCGCGCTGCCCAAGGCAAAAATCGAGACTCGCAACCCAAGCAAGCACTGCCTAGCCTAGCTCACAAACGCTGCCACACCGCCCTTGCAGCACTGACGCTTTAGCCAATTAATCTAGTTTACACTGATCTGTTTGTTCCGTTGAAAAACAAAGGCCATGTCAACATGAAAGTTCACCCGTCTTAAATTAACCAAAGCCTTGAGTTTGAGTCTAAGCTGTACATTCCTAAGAAACAGTGCTCGTGAAACAAATCTCTTGAGTGTGTCAGTCCACTCTTTTTTGCTGTCTCCAAAAGTTACTTATTTGCAAAACACAAACAGGGAGCGCTATTCCACACTGGTCACTGGTCGCTTCTTTGCGGGGCACGCACGCTGTACCAAAGGCAAGCCCGCAGCAATTTGGTGGGCGCAAGAACCAAACTATTCCAGCTACTGTCTACCCAGCTTGAATTTCATGGGCTGGTAATACAAATCGTAATACTCTAAAAATTGCCCCCCTCTGCGTCGTTTGCTTCCCTTCATCAGCTTTTCACGTTCTCGACCTGTCATAGATTTCCATTCGGCCTCCCCAATGCCACGAACATGATCTGGGATTGGCGGGACTGACCGCCCAGAAGTAGGCTTGTTTTCACCATCACACGCAAGCGAAGAAGAAGCGCTTGAAGAAACTGCTGCATCCATAGCGCCCCTACCACGTTGTCCCTGGCCTGACCGCTGCTCCACTTCTGTCACATTGTCGCGCTGAAGCTCTGCGTCAGTTTTGTTGTCCACGGTGTACCCCATAGAGTCCGTTTCAAAAGACTTCGGGCGCCGCCCAGGTAGTTCAGCGCTTTCATCCGCCATGGCTGCTCTGCTAAAAGCTTGCAACCGTCTTTTTAGCTACAACGTTAGTTATTCCAAACGTTGTAACCGTTTGTATTCAACCTGGAACAGAATAAGGTAAATACAGGACTGGGTCTTACCTCAGCCTTTTGGTTTGACTCTTTCTGTCAAGCCTCGGGCAGGCAAAAAGGAAACAGATAAGTTGAATCACACGACCACACTGGAAACCGCACTAGGATATCATCTACTAGTCACACTAGCACAAATCGCGTCGCTCGCAATCGTGGTAGCGGTGGGCTCTTGGCGTGGAGGCGCGATGACCAATGAACAAATAAAACAGCAGTGTGAGAGCATCCATGGACACGATGCCGGCAAGAAACAGGAAGTCACACCAAGAAGGAGAAAGTGGACAGGATCAACTACAACAGCGCTCTGTTCTTCAAAGCGCATCAAGGACATTTGGCGTGGTAGTAGTAGTAAGTAGTTGTCATGGACAAACAATGTTTAGCAAATCGGTCCTGTTCCTGATATTATATATGGCAAGCAGCAAGCTGTTGGCACTGGAAACGCACACTAGAGAGCAAACATATGAGACCGCGCCACACATGAAGAGCAAACACATGAGAGCACAGGAGAGCGCGCAAATCAAAAAGCACCAAGACACCTTTTGGGGCTTCAGGCGCCATGACAGCGCCACTCACAACTAGATCCGCCCTACCCTACACTCCCAAC